>JAJONR010003056.1:0-78427 GCA_029582245.1 Solanum etuberosum | reverse complement strand
TACAAGGTACCGTCAGTGCCTAAATTGGAATACAAAGTGCCACTTTTGCCAAAGAATGACTATTACAAGAAGCCATCAATTCCAGAAGATAACTATAAGAAGGTGCCATCGGTTCCAAAAGATAACGACTACAAGGTACTGTCGGTGTCTAAACAGGAATACAAAGTGCCACTTTTGCCAAAGAATGACTATTACAAGAAGCTATCAATTCCAGAAGATAACTATAAGACGGTGCCATCGGTTCCAAAAGATAATGACTACAAGGTACCGTCAGTGCCTAAATTGGAATACAAAGTGCCACTTTTGCCAAAGAATGACTATTACAAGAAGCCATCAATTCCAGAAGATAACTATAAGAAGGTGCCATCGGTTCCAAAAGATAACGACTACAAGGTACTGTCGGTGTCTAAACAGGAATACAAAGTGCCACTTTTGCCAAAGAATGACTATTACAAGAAGCTATCAATTCCAGAAGATAACTATAAGACGGTGCCATCGGTTCCAAAAGATAATGACTACAAGGTACCGTCAGTGCCTAAATTGGAATACAAAGTGCCACTTTTGCCAAAGAATGACTATTACAAGAAGCCATCAATTCCAGAAGATAACTATAATAAGGTGTCATCAGTTCCAAAAGATAACGACTACAATGTACCATCTTTGCGTAAACAGAAATACAAGGTGCCTTCTTTAACAAAATATGACTACTTCAAAAAACCGTCACCTTCTCCTCCACCACCTTACTACTATAATTCACCCCCTCCTCTTTCACCATCACCACCACCGCCTCCATATTATTAAATTTTATCTTTCATGTCATGTTTCCTTCTCTCCAACACAAAGTAATCCTAAGATATATCTCTCCTTTATGAGTTTGTGGGCATGCCATCACAATGTGTAATTCTTCATTTAATTTGTTGTTTTCTATAATCCTTCTTTTTCAATTTTTTTGTTATTTAAGTTGTACTTTTAAATGTTCCCAGGGAATTGTTTTAATTAAATACAAATTAAATATTTTTCTTTTCTTTTTTAAAATCTTATATCAAAATGATTATTGATGACATCATCAGGAGTCAAAAAGAATAAAATCTTTATTTATTGCTTTTCCTACCAAAGTAACTGAATTTAATGCTATAACGTCTGGCACTCACAAGCCAATATATAAAATTTTATATTATATGATACTTTATATTAAAAGTATATATATATGACGTGGGAATTAAATGCCATATAACTAACATTTGAATGCATTAACTAACAATTCCTAAACTTTATTCAATGACCAATAGAGAGAACAAAAGCCCACAAGAAAAATAATCTTAAAATAGTAAGATATATTTATACTTTTTAATCTGTCATTTTTTTTGTTTGTGATAAAAGCATATATTATATGGTCCCGTGATGTGATGAATTATAAACCATAAAAGCCACAAGTACATATAATGGACCCAACTTTCCAACTCAACTGATTGTGACATCAATAATAGACCTCATGATTCAACGGTACATCTCTAATGTATAACGTCGGTTCAACTGAATTTGATATTTTTTACAATACATGTAGGTGCACACATATAACATATATATAGACAAAATATATCTCATTTGATTTTTCGTGTGTTTATTTTTTTTTAACTTGATGAAAATCATGAGTCTATCACTCCGCTACCAAATTCGACTATGTCATAGGTACCTATTATCCTCTACTAACATAACCACCGAATAACTTTGCTCATCAAAGACGCTCAAAAAGTTTGAAGAAATATTATATATTGATTTTGTTAAAATTTTGATAAATAGTTATAAAATTCGATCCTGTTACAAAAGTGGATTGAGTTCGATAATAAGAATATAAAAATTATATTTATCGAGTTTAAATTTTGAATTCACTTTTATATTTATCGCTAATTATTCAGAATTAATATGGTTGGAATATATATCATTCATGGTCTCTTGATGTGAATTAACTTATCAAAGAGTCTGTAGCCACAAGTATATATAATGGACCCAACCTTCCAATTCAACTGATTTTTGACATCAAATAATAAACTTACAACAAATTACATTTATAGAAAGATATCGTCCACAAATATAGTTCATATAATTATATATAGTGAATAGTTCATTAGTAATATGTATGTATTTCAATTATTTTAAACTTACATATGTTTAGCTAAATATTACAATAACTTCAAAGGATTAATAAAAGAGCGATGTCTCATAGCTGATAATTTTCTTTTAAATAATTTGTTACTAATCCGTTAACAAATAAAATTAGCATCAAATTTTGGTTGTATAGTACCAAAAATTGTTCGATGATAATTTATTTTGTAGCGTAGCGTATAAATAATTTATTTTATTTAGTTATATATTTTAGAGAGAGATGAATTGATTGTTTATAAATAGTACAATTTCAATCAAAAGTTAATGATTGATCACATTATATATTTGTATTTATTTATGAAGCTATTTTCCTCCACTATTAATATATTTTAATTTATTATAAAATATTATTGATCTTAGTTTTCGATTACTAATTTCACTTTTCTAAAGCGTGACTTGATCTTTATATTTAGTCTTTCTACTTTTTATAACTTAATCATCTATATTTAATCTTTCTACTTTCTACCATCTAATGTTCTATATTTAGTCTTTCCACTTTCTTTGACTCTAACATTTTATATTTAATCTTTAATTTTCACTTTCAACAATCTAATATTTTATATTTAGTCTTTCTATTTCCACAATCTAATATTTGAATTAAATAACTCATCTCTAATATTTGAATTTAATCTTTAATTTCCACTTTCTACGATTTAATATTTTATTTAAATGAACTGGAAGATCTTTCTTCAACTCTCTATAAATTTTGAACTGATCTAACTAATTACTCTTTTAATTACAAATTATTAAAATAATGATGGACTACTAGAGAGAAAATGATCAAAAATCTCCCTTCATCTCCTTTTTTTTGTGTGTGTCTTACTTAGCTTACAACATTATTAGCTTACTGAGAAAAAACTTGTTAATAAAAAAAAATCTTTGTCAAAGTATTTTTAAAATTTAGAATTTAATAATTAGAAGATTACCTCACTTTTAAGAAATGATTTTTTTTTCTTTGTCCATCTATTCAAGCAAGATAGCCATCCTTGGTGCAAATAAATAATTTAATTAATGTACTACTCTTTCAATCACAATTTTTTTATTTTATATATATGAGATAGTCAATTCTATAAAGAAAATAGTAATATCTTTCAATATTCGGTATGTAACAATTTAATTTAATTTATTTATTTTATGAGATGATTTATAATCACACTAAGAATTATGAATGATAACTTGTCTTGGATAAATTTCAGTTTATTTATTTTTGTTTAAGAGCCTGTTTGACATTGTTGTTGGGAGTCCAGAAACACTTATTTTTTTAAAAAAAAAAAACATATTTTTCTTTAAAAAATAAGTGTTTGAAAAACCTGTAAAACTGCTTTTTAATAGAAACAAAAATATTTTTTCTGTTGTTGGGAAGAAGCTAAAAAATTCTTTTTTTTAAAAAAAGTCTAAGCAGAAAATTATTATTTTTCAAGACTAAAATTATATATATATTTTATTAATTAATTAACATATCTCATATGTTTGGTTAAGTTCCATTTAATAATTTTATTTTTTATTTTTATATAATAAAATTTATATTTTATTTTACATTTACGTATTATTTATTATTTACGTATTATTCTACATAATTAGAAAACAAGAAGAAGGCAACAATAATATTTTTGTAAGATTAAAAAAAAAGAAAAAAATAACAATTAAAGATTTCAACCCTTCAAAATATGTATAATATTGAGTGAAAAATTGAATATGAACATTTTAATTTAATAACAATAAAAATTTAATTTAATTTCTTGTAATAGATGTTTAAACTAGTTTTTCTCTATAAAAATAATCTCAATACATTAATATTTGCTCTTAATCGTAATTTGACTCTCAAAAGCACTTTTTAAAAAAGATTACCCAAACACAATTTGCTTATAAAAAGCACTTTTCAAATGAATTAGTCAAACACAAATTGCTTTTTTTCAAAAACATTTTTCTAAAAAGCTATTTTTAAAAAATGCTTCTAAAAATAAACAGTATTTAGCAGTAATGCCAAACAGACTCTAAATTTCGAGTTCAATAGAATATAATCACATGAAATTCAGACTGAAGGAATCCCATTTACTTCCTGACTTAAAACCGGATTTGTCTCCATTTGTTATGATATTTTTTGAATTTTTGAATTTATTAAAAAAAATACCTCACATTTAAGAACTTTATTCTAATTTTTTCCCTGCAGGGGTGGGGGTGGTTGGTAAGAAGTTACCTCGAAATTGGAATATGAAATTCACGGGTGATCACTTTAGTCCAATTCATAAATCACAAGATAACATAAAAGAATGAAAATAATGCCAAAAGTTCCCACCCAAACACATCTCCCCAACACTAAAAAAAAAACAATGCCAATGTTTTTGAAGAAATTAATATATATAATAATATATATAAAGAAAGGTGCTAGTATAAAATACATAATTAAGTTATATATACTGATGGTAAAAAAATAGTATGATTCATCTCATTATTGATGATTCAAGATGACTTATTCGATTATTATAAAAAAAATAGTATTTAAATAATTTTACTTTTGATTTATGAGAGAGTGTGTTATAATTATACTAATTTCTGTTAATATAAGTTATTATTTGATGTTAAAATTTGTTAGAAAATCTTGGTACCACTTCCTGAATTAACTCCAAACAACCTATCCATGATTCTCTTCTGTCAATGTCTCCTCTGTTCTTTTTAAGAAAACATTTTACTAACCTTTAGATTTTGTATATTATATATCTATATATTTATGTATATCTATATATGTTGTTTATTTAACCATAAATATCTCATCTTTTATGTCTTAGCTTAAACTGCATTCCTTTTTTGTCTTATTGTTTAAGCTCCAAAAGCATTTTATTTGTGAAAGTTCAGTTTGGAGTCTAATAATTTTGATTTTAATGTTTCTTATTGTTTTATTTTCCTCATTTCTGTAATGGGGTTTTAATTTTCTTGGTTTTTTTTGCTCTATATATTTTTTTGCTTTCACTAGTGACAAAAAAATATCTATAGTTTGTGGATTAATATTTGTTATACAATAAAAATCAATTCTTGCCTTTCACGGGACTCTGGTATTTAGTTGGTTCAATTGTCAACATTCTTTATTGATTGATTGCTATAAAATGGTGGGGTTTGGTTTTGCTCTCTTATTATTCTAAAAAAAAAATAAAGATTGATTTTTTTTGGTTCTAATGTTCTTTAAAGGTACAATCTTTATGAGTTTTGAGGTTAGAATGAGCTTGTGGGGTTCATTGTTTTGATCAAAATGAAGTCTTTTGTTCATTAAAGGTACAATTTTTATTGAAATTTGAGCTTTTGTTGAGAGTTTACAACTTTTTTGGTTCATTTTTTGATAAAGATGAAATCTTTAGTGTTCTTGAAAGTGTGGGGTGTGGTGTTTTTTGCTATGTTATGTGGGGGTGTTTTGAGTAAGGAGTGTACTAACGTTCCTACTCAATTATCATCACATGGTCTAAGATATGAGTTATTATCTTCAAAGAATGAATCTTGGAGAAAAGAGATGTTTTCTCATTACCATTTGACTCCTACCGATGATTCGGCTTGGAGTAATTTGCATCCTAGGAAGATGTTGAGGGAGGAAGAGGAATTTGATTGGGTGATGATGTATAGAAAGATTAAGAATTCTGGTGGTGTTAAAGGGATTGATGGTTTGTTGAATGAAGTTTCACTTCATGATGTGAGAATAGAACCAAATTCAATGCATGGAATAGCTCAACAGACTAATTTGGAGTATTTGTTGATGTTGGATGTTGATAGTTTGGTATGGAGTTTTAGGAAAACTGCTGGTTTGGAGACTCCTGGTGATCCATATGGAGGCTGGGAGGCTCCGGGTGTCGAGCTTCGCGGTCATTTTGTAGGTTAGTCCTGTTTTTTTTACACCTTTCTATATTTTTTGAGTAATTCTTGTTCAGGGTTAATTTCACGTATGGTCACTTGTGATGTACTCATTACTTGTTGTTCTTGTAGAATTCATTGCCATGTATGACTTTTGTTTTGCCTGAAAAAACTACAGTTTTATTGTGCAAACTTGAAATCGAAAAAGGCATATTGAAATATGGCTTAAATCAATATTTACCAAAGATTTGTTAAATTGCTTCCCCTGCATTCCTCCTTTGTACTCGTTTAAGACCAATGTATTGCGACTAGTTTCTGTTGATGTCCTGAAAATATGATTCTATAGAATGGCTTGCTAGAATCTTTTACTCCCTCCGCCCCAATTTGAGTGTTTTAGTTTGATTTAGACACAGAGTTTAAGAAATTAAAGGAGATTTTTTAATCTTGTGGATTTAAAGATGTGTGTAGTCCTTTAAATCTTGTGGTCTTAAAACTTGCCATGTAGAATGTTTGAATTGGAGAACTTACTGAACATAGAAAGAGACACTCTTTTTGGGACGGACCAACAAGGAAAGGTGTAGCAATGTCTAGCACCTATCATGAGCTTAAACGAAGAAGTGGAAATTCATGTAGCTGAGCCCAACTTGTTTGGGCCTAAGGCGTAGTTGTTGTATCAATTTCTAATACTGAACTGATGACCAGAATACAGTAGCATGTTTTATTGGTTTCCCTTTACTTGTAGCTTCTCAGTATGTTTACTCTCCAACCATTTAAGATAAGTTTTTGGCATTTGTACTTCATTCAATTATACGTGCTTGTATTCGTGTATGATTTACTTATTTACTGACGTTAACTGCAACTTGAAAAGGTCATTACCTTAGTGCCTCAGCATTTATGTGGGCTAGCACACATAACGACAGCCTCAAACAGAAAATGTCTGCTGTTGTTTCTGCGCTTTCTGCCTGTCAGGAGACAATGGGCTCGGGATATCTATCCGCTTTTCCATCTGAACTTTTCGACCGCTTTGAAGCTATAAAACCAGTATGGGCACCATACTACACAATCCACAAGGTGAAGTAAACTAACTTGTTAAAAAATCTTGTATCTACATCTGTTTTTGTTCTTGAATAAGCGGCTTATTTCGTTGGATTTTACAGATATTGGCTGGTCTCTTGGACCAGTATATGGTAGCTGGTAATGATCAAGCTTTGAAAATGACTACATGGATGGCCGAGTACTTCTACAATCGAGTGCAAAATGTGATAACAAAGTATTCCATTGAACGACACTGGCTATCCTTGAATGAAGAAACTGGTGGCATGAATGATGTTCTTTATAAGTTATACAGTGTAACGGTACGTATATTATGTCAAATGAACTGCCTTACAATTTTTTATCTTTCTAGTTTCTGTTGTATAATTTCTGTTCCAGTTGATGTCGACGTCACAAATGAGCACACGTGAACTGATTTCTTGTTTGGAATTCTCAATTGGACTTGAATTAGATACAAATGTATGTGAATTTTGGGCAGGAATCTGTATATTTGTTCTTATTTACATTTGCATTTTTTGTATTCTGCGCCTCGTGTTCCGTTACTTCTTTTTCCGAACTGCTTTGGACTGTTTTTCCTTGAGATGGGAGTCTATCGGAAACAGCCTCTCTACCTCTGCGGTAGGGGGTAAGGTCTGCGTACATCTACCCTCCCCAAATCCCATTTTGTGGGATACACTGGATACGATTCTGCACTTGTGTGTCAAATGTAATGCCTATCGTACCAATGATACGATTCTGCACTTGTGTGTCAATTATCCTGACTTAACACTTCCTTTAATTGGTTTTGCAGGGCAATTCAAAGCATTTACTGCTGGCTCATCTTTTTGACAAACCATGCTTTCTAGGACTCTTAGCTTTAAAGGTGTAAATCGCACTTCTCCGCGAATTCTAATTCTTTGGCTCACATAAAAATGTTGTTTTAGTGGTTATCCTAATTACCATTCTGTAAAACTCAACTGGATGTGTTATAATAATCAACATATCAAAGAAATAGTACTTAATTGTTTCGTCTAGAGGAGACGATCCGGTTCTGTCCCATTTCCTAATATCTTTTATTACAACAGGCTGATGATATATCAGGTTTTCATGCCAATACACACATCCCAATTGTTGTTGGATCTCAAATGCGTTATGAAATTACTGGGGATCCCCTATACAAGGTAAATGATTTACTTTTCAAGTTGTTCGACAGGAAGTTCGATCTTCTTAAGTTATTGAACTTTGTTTGACAGGAAATTGGGACGTACTTTATGGATATCGTCAATTCTTCACACAGCTATGCAACTGGTGGGACATCAGTCAGTGAGTTTTGGTAAGAGCCAATCCAAGAAATTTAACTTAATTGATGCATCAGTTTTGTTCCGTGTTTGATTAAGTATACTTCTTATATGCACAAAATTAGCTCCTCTTTGACATTTGATCCTTATCAGGTCTGATCCAAAGCGGTTGGCAAGCACACTACAAACCGAGAATGAGGAATCTTGTACGACCTATAACATGCTTAAGGTGTGTTATAAGATTTTGTGCCTTTGTTTTTGTATTATGCTCTATCTATCCAGCGGAAGAGAGGATACGAGTTTAATAAATTCGTGGAGGGTCATGTCTCTTTAGAAATGAAAACTTTCATAGCTTCCTTTCTCAGTGAAATGAGAAATAGAGAGAGGAGATAAAGTACTATTGCAGTCTATTTGTTCATAGGTGAAGAACCAAGTGATGTAAGTGTTTTTGTTTGATATATCTGTAGGTTTCCCGACACTTGTTCAGATGGACCAAAGAAATGGCATATGCTGATTACTATGAACGCGCGTTAACAAATGGTGTACTCGGCATCCAAAGGGGAACAGATCCTGGAGTTATGATATATATGCTTCCACTTGGCCGTGGCAAATCCAAGGCTCGGAGCTACCACAATTGGGGAACACAGTTCAATTCCTTTTGGTGCTGTTATGGGACAGGTGATTATCTGACCTTCTGAGTTTACCTTAAAGATTCGTAACCTATGAAAACCTGTAATGATTTTAACATTTGGTTTCCCTTTGTGTCCTTTAAAGGAATTGAATCATTCTCCAAGTTGGGAGATTCTATATATTTCGAAGAGAAAGGGAATTCTCCAGGCCTCTACATTATCCAGTATATACCTAGCTCTCTTGATTGGAAATCTGGACAGGTCTTGGTGAGTCAGAAAATCGAGCCTGTTGTTTCATGGGATAATCGCCTCCGAGTGACAATTACAATATCTTCAAATGGGGTACGTGTTCATTCTGTCATGTTTATATTCAAATTATTGCCGAATTTCATTTTCATCTAGCTGATCAAATAGCATGTAGGACAACTTACCTTGAGTATCGTCTTTTGAACTATCAGTAGATTATAATCTGTATGTTTCTTTCAGCATTCAAGTGGTGCAGCATCTACGTTGAACTCGAGAATACCGAGCTGGACACATTCAAGTGGCGCAAAGGCAACCTTAAATGGAAAGGATTTGTCTCTACCAACACCAGGTGTGACATTTTCTTTCATCTGATGCCTCTTTATTATCATCAAATCATTTTCTGCCTAGTTATGGTCTTTATATAATTGATAACCTTAAAGAAAGAGTTTTATGGTGTTTCGTTTCTACTCGTTGATGCAGGTAATTTCCTGACTATAACCAAAACTTGGGGTCAAGGCGACAAAATCACTCTCGAGCTACCCATGATTCTTAGAACTGAGGCCATACAAGGTACTTCTTCTGTGTGTTTCTAGTACTCTTTATCAGTTTTTCGTGTGGAGAAATGATCTCACGATTGTGTTATTGGTAAACGAAATTCTTGTGTGATGCTTCAGATGACCGTCCTGAGTATGCATCCATTCAGGCAATTCTTTATGGTCCATACCTTCTTGCTGGTCATTCAAGTGGTGATTGGGACATCGAAACAAAATCAACCACTGCTCTTTCGGACTTGATCACTCCCGTCCCAGCTGACTATAATTCTGATTTGATATCTCTGATGCAAGAATCCGGTAACTCAACATTCGTTCTGACAAACTCTAATCAGTCCATTCAAATGGAGAAGTACCCTGAAGCTGGAACAGATGCTGCTGTTAGCGGTACATTCAGACTCATTTCACTCGACAAATCATCTGTCAAGCCTTCACAACATAAAGATATCATAGGAAAACAAGTCATGTTAGAGCTCTTTGATCTCCCTGGAATGTTCATTTCTCATCAAGGACAAGAACAAAGCCTCGGAATTGCAGCCTCCTCAGACGATGGTGGTTCCTTATTCCGTTTGACAGCTGGATTGGACGGGGAGGACAATACAGTTTCTCTCGAGTCTGAAGCAGAGAAAGGGTGTTTCATCTATAGCAGTGTGGACTACAAATCGAGTTCAACTGTCAAGCTTAGCTGCAATTCGAAGTCCTCAGATGCTGGATTCAAACAAGCATCAAGTTTTAAACTGGGAAATGGCATTAGTGAGTATCATCCTATCAGTTTCGTGGCGAAAGGGGCAAAGAGAAACTTTATTTTGTCACCATTGCTTAGCTTTAGAGATGAATCTTATACTGTGTATTTCAACATTCAATCATAGAGAATGTTGCAGATCACAATAAATTCAAATATTTGCCTACAATCATGAAAATTGTTGTTTACTTGTCTAATCTCTTGATTTAGAGATATGAGATTTGACGAATCTCGAGTATTATAGAATCCTTAATTTATCCTAACTTAAGAGTATCGAGTATCTGAATGAAAATCGCGAAGCAGAATCAAACTTGCTTGAAATTGAAATATAGTTGATTGATTAAATTGCTCATAGGCAAATGCAGATACTCAAAATGCGTAGTGTTTAGCAATATGAAAGGCCAAATATGACAATAAAGATACGTACAAGTCCATAGAACTCCAAATACTTTAAATTAAGGGATGCTACTTGTAAATTGTAATGCATTTAAAGACACATACTTTCTGCTCCGAATCGACTTAAGTCATGTTACTTATAAACGATTATTAGATTTTTATTTAAGTTTATCTTTCCACTTTATCAAGTAAAAAAAAAATCACAAATCATAAATGTGTGAGACGAAAGGACATTTTTGGATCAATAAAAAATAGAAAATAATTAAATCAAACTATTATCATACGATAAAACTATAATGAATTTCACGTATTTTAAAGACATAACCCCTTCGCCAATTTGTAAAAAATAGAAAATAAAAAAATAGTGTCTGCACTCGTAAACCTCTCACTAAGGATTTTTGTCAACTCTGAGAACCTACGACTTAGGCCCCCACCTTTCCCAGTCTCTTCTTCATCTAGAAAACCCCTCTCTTCACAATGCTGTTTGAATTAACAATAAAGATTTTGTCCATGGAAGTGACAGTGATTTCTTGATCTTCAGTGAAGTGTTCGTGTTCTTGCAAATACCCAGTGTGTGATTTCTTCTGATTTGTGGTAAAATTTTGAGCTTGATGGTGCTTTATACATTTTTGAAGTAATATTTTTGTGTTTTGAGCTTGTGGGTATTGTGAATTTCTGTTTAATTTGATAAATGGGGTTTCTTTTTCATAGATTTTAAGGTTTTGAGGGGACTTTTCGTTGACCTAATGAGAGGTTGGTAGTAAAGATGCGATCTTTGTCATTGTTTCACTTTCTGTTCTTGTTTAGTAACTTCTATTTATTGTTTTAAAACTGGATTTATATAGCTGAATTGATTGATACTTGATAAGAGTTGACAACAAAAAAATATTTTCTTGCTTCTCATATGATGCTGGAAATGGGAATAGGATGGGGGTGGGGGGTTAGATTCTTGTTAGAGCGTCGTCCCACATTAGTTGAAGGAACATGGTATTTGCAATCCTTAACTCGTGAGCTGAATTTTGGAGTTGAGTTAGATGCAAGCTCCAGAGTGAGATGCTAGAAATGGGAATGGGGGTAGGAATATGGTGTTTGCGATCCTTATCTCGTGAGTTGAATTTTGGAGTTGAGTATAGATGCAAGCTCCAGAGCGAGATGCTGGAAATGGGAATGGGGGTAAGATTCTTGTTAGAGTGTGTCACATTAGTTGAAGGAACATGGTGTTTGCAATCCTTAACGCGTGAGCTGAATTTTGGAGTTGAGTAAGATGCAAGCTCCAGAGCGAGATGTTGGAAATGGGAATGAGAATTAGATTCTTGTTAGAGTGTCCCACATTAGTTGAAGGAATATGGTGTTTGCATCCTTAACTCATGAGCTAAATTTTGGAGTTGAGTTAGATGCAAGCTCCAGAGTGAGATGCTGGAAATGGGAATGGGGGTAAGATTCTTGTTGTGTCTTTTGGACTATTCCTAGCATTGTATTTTGGACTATACAAGGGAAAGGAATTTGAGGTGTTTGGAAGGGCAAAGCTACTTCTATCCGGATTTTGAAGTTTTAATGTTTAAGTAATTCCACTACATGTTGTAATTTTGTGGAGATGTATAATGAAGGAAAATTGGTAGATTTTATTTACTCGCTGCAAATATGAGCTTCATTGTGATATTTTAACAGCAGTACAATTCTCGGTGCTGAAACCATATGAAAAGTCTTTACTTGCTTTTAAAAAAAATAAGGGTTTGAAGTTTTGAGTAGGAAAATCAAAATCTTGGATAAACTTATGGTTGGCGATATGTCAAAGCAATCTCTAACAATGCTAAGGATACGGTTAAATGAATTTTAGATTAGCAGGTGTGACTTTCTATGGTAGTTATATTCTTGTGACAGCCAATTCTCTGACATCCTTCTACAAAGTGATCAAATCTGCTTCTGTCCATTAGTTATTTGAGGAATTCATAAACCTCTGAAGCTTCAGATAAAGGCTACTTCTTAATTTGCATCATTCAGAACCCTCGCAACTGTTAGTAATATCTGAACCTATGTTGCTCACTCATCAAAAATGTTAATAGGTGCATTCGGATCCTCCAAAAGTAGTGCATTTTTGGAGGATCTGGTACGGGTGCAACAACATTTTTGAAGAGTCCGAGCAACATACATTTGAACAATGTTGTCTTAGATTCTTGGATTTGAAAGTCTAAATTTTGCAGTAAAAGTTGTTTCTTTGAGGTGATATTGTTGAGTTGAAATGCAACATCTGAGTTATACCATTTGTTTTCAGTTGCATTTTCCCTACCTTCCGTGCTTTTCTCCCTTGTTTCCTGTATTCTTCTGTTTGGAATCTCTTTGAGTTGCTTTTGTGTGATTTACTACAAATGTTTGATATCTATATGGTTAAAACTAAAATGAGATGTTTTGATCTGACTCTTTCTTTCTGTCAATTAGTTTCAAGCCTGCTAAACATCACTGATTAGTGGATTACTCAACAGAAATTCAAGTCATCTAGTGTATGGCTTGCATTTACAAACTAGCATATAATGGGCAGCAGTCGATTTCCAAGGCGCTATTTAATTGTATTTTTGATGTTCATCTGCACTTCTGTCTGCTACATAGAGCGGGTGGGCTTCTCTATTGCGTATACTACTGCTGCTGATGCTGCAGGAGTAAATCAGAGTAGCAAAGGTGTGATTTTGTCGACCTTTTACTATGGATATGCATGCTCACAAGTACCTGGTGGTTGGGCAGCTCAAAAGATTGGCGGACGGCGTGTCCTCCTCCTTTCTTTTCTCTTATGGTCTTTGACATGTGCTTTTGTACCACTTGACCCAAACCGAACAATTGTCCTGGTAATAGCCCGGTTGCTTGTTGGTGTGGCCCAAGGTTTCATTTTTCCGTCCATCCACACTGTCCTTGCACAGTGGGTACCGCCACATGAAAGATCAAGATCTGTTTCCTTTACAACTTCCGGAATGTACTTGGGTGCAGCTATGGGAATGCTTATGCTTCCTAGTCTGGTGAAGTATAGGGGTCCGCAATCTGTATTTCTTGCTGAAGCAGCTTTAGGTGCAATGTGGTCTCTACTCTGGTTCAGTTATGCGGCTGATCCACCTCGTTCTGAGCATCCAAAAGCAACTGCGTCGGGCTTTGGGGAAACCCTGCTGCCGCTCAAAGGGAGTTCAAAGTTGAAAGCAGAGAATGGAGTACATCCCACCAAAACTCCAACAATCCCATGGAAACGAATTGTCACGAGCTTACCAGTTTGGGCAATTGTTGTGAATAATTTCACCTTTCATTATGCACTTTACGTGCTCATGAACTGGCTTCCGACATACTTTGAATTGGGTCTCCAGATCAGCCTTCAAGAAATGGGCTCTTCCAAGATGATGCCCTACTTAAACATGTTTCTATTCTCAAATATTGGCGGAGTAATCGCAGATCACTTTGTCACAAGGAGAATCTTGTCTATAACTAAAACCAGAAAACTTTTAAACACAGTGGGTTTCATCGTAGCTTCTCTTGCATTGATGGCTCTTCCTTACTTTAGAACACCTGGTGGGGCTCTGTTCTGTTCCTCCGTGGCTCTTGGTTTCTTAGCGTTAGGAAGAGCCGGTTTTGCAGTTAATCACATGGATATTGCTCCAAGGTATGCTGGAATTATTATGGGAGTTTCAAATACAGCTGGTACACTAGCTGGCATCGTTGGAGTTGATCTCACTGGTCGACTACTTGAAGCTGCTAAAGAGGCCCAGTTGGATCTTACAAGTCCAGAAAGCTGGACATCAGTATTCTTCATTCCGGGGCTGCTCTGCATTTTCAGTTCTTTTGTATTTCTAGTACTATCAACAGGGGAGAGAATTTTCGACTAAGGTTTTGTGCAGGTATATCGTTGTTTTATCTTTCTTATTCTTGGAAGAAGCAGTTCAATGAGGAAGTATACAGTCTAGGATTTGCAGTTCAAATTCGAAGGTTGTCATCAATAGTAAGTTGCTACTGAGGTCATTCTTACATTTTTAACCTGAGTTCTCATATGGTTCTATCTGCATACATTTGTAGCTTAATCGAATGTTTCTTCAGTATTTTCGAGATGTTGTTCTTGGCCAAGCTGTTATTAATAAATGTAATGTTCATCCTATTTCAATGCAAATTTCAGAAAGTATTTCATGTATCATAGGGAAAATAAAATGCTCAGCTACTTCCATTTTTGGTGTTGGTGAACTGTAATATCTAAATCTGTATCAGTAGTTGATGAATTGAGCTCCTGTTTTGACACTAAACTCTTGTTGTGTACTTTGCACAAGTGTAATTTTCCTTCTTGCTTTCCACGAGGCAGGGGTAAGGTCTGTGTACATTCTACTCTCCTTAGACTCCGACTTGTGGGATTACACTGCATATTCCTTTCTTTTCTTTTTTCTTTTTTCTTTCTCATTTGATATGATTGCGCCATAGGGAACAACTCAATGACAAATATACCAGAAATTTTCGCCAGTTGACCCTTTTTTAGTGAGGTTACTTTTTTTTTTATTTGACATAATACATATATAGACACCTTAACTTGGTCTCAAATGGCACTAAACACTACAAATTTGAGAATGCACATCTAGACACAACTTCTACCCATGAGACACTCGATTCTTATAAGTTGGAATGTTCAATTGACAGTGAAGATGAGTTGAGGCGTATAGACGTGCGCATCTTCAAAATTGGAGTATTCAGTTGCCAGTTGAGACCAAGTAAGAAGTCTATCTATGTATTATGCATTTTTATTTCTCTTGCAACATATGAAACTTTTAGATTACGGTCTAAAGATTATGCATGCCAATTTTATGAGAAAATATTAGACTATGGTCTAAAGAATTTTGTGAGCTATGTCTGCAAGTGTAATTTCTTAAGGGCATCCCATAATTAGATTAATAAAGCCCATTATAATGTGGCTACAGTGTAAACTCTCTTATCTGTTGCTATTAGTGTAAAGCAAAATAGATTTGGTGGGATAAATTCCAAAATTAGAAAGATCTTTGCATTATTGATTTTTGGCACATTTTATAATGAGATTTGACTCTTTAATTCCTAGCCATTCTATTAGAATTTTGACTCAACCAATATAAATATATACAATACACAATGAATACATACTGCTACATCTTATCGATACAAGTATTAGCTAACTCTATCTACTAAATTTTAGACTGATCGAAAGAATCACCTAATATTTCTAGCTCCGCAGGAATTTGAACTTCATATAGATGAAAATGAAAGATGTATTTGTAATTTATTTTCTAAAACATATTTTTTATTTTAAAAGTTAACATTGTCGTTAAAAACAAAAGTGATATGTTCAACTTTTTTTGAAACGTCAAAAATATATATGAACCATATAAAGATCTTCTTCACAAGAAATAGATATTACTCCTAATTCTGTTATTTAATTTTTGGACTGTAACATTGATAGTGACCTCACATAACGTACTCTAATGTCTCCTTGCTATTAGTTTTTCTTTACTTTTTTTTTTTAAAAAAAATTAGTCGGTTCACTAACGTCTTATCTATCTATTTATAAGTCATACTTTAGTTCGATGTTTTTAATTTTTCATAAAAGAATCGCTTCTTGGGTCTGCAGTTGTTGCTACTAAAATAACAAAATAACCAAAATATTCATGGGTGTTACACACAAAAAACTGAGAAAATCGCCTAAATCTTGTATTGACTCCTAAATACCCAAAATGGACTCCGAAAATGGCGAGACTTTACATACTGCTCCCCCAGCTCCCTACGGAGGGTTCCAGTAAGGTTTCGCAGAGAAATCGTCCGGAAGCCATATCACCAAAATATTCATAGGCAAACACACACAAAAAACTGAGAAAATCCCCTAATTCCTGTAAATTGCCCCCTAAATACCCAAACGGGACTCTGAAAATGGTGAGACTGTGCGTACTGCTCCCCCAACTCCCTACGGAGGGATCTATAAAGGTTTCACAAAAAAATCGTTCTGAAGCTATATCACCAAAATATTCATGGGCTAATAACACACGAAAAATTGACAAAATCGCATAATTCATGTAAAGTGCCCCCTAAATACCCAAAATGGACTCTGAAAATGGTGGCATGCCCAAAATGGACTCTGAAAATGGTGAGACTGTACGTACTACTCCCCAACTCCTTACGGAGGGTTCCATAAAGGTTTCACAAAGAAATCGTCCGGAATCCATATCACCAAAATACTCATGAGCTAACACACACGAAAAATTGAGAAAATCCCCTAATTCCTGTAAATTACCCCCTAAATGCCCAGAAGGGACTCTAAAAATGGTGAGATTGTATGTATTGTTCCCCCAACTCCCTACGGAGGGATCCATAAAGGTTTCACAAAAAAATCGTCAAGAAGCTTTTCACCAAATTATTAATGGGCTAACACACACGAAAAATTGAGAAAATCGCATAATTCATGTAAAGTGCCCCCTAAATACCCAAAATGGACTCTGAAAATGGTGACAATGTACGTACTGCTCCCCCAACTCCCTACGGAGGGTTCCATAAAGATTTCACAAAAAAATCATCCGGAAACCATATCACCAAAATATTCATGGACTAACACACACAAAAAACTGATAAAATTGCCTAATTCTTGTAAATTGGCCTCTAAATATCCAAAATGAACTCTAAATATGGTAATATTGTATGTACTTCTCTCTCTACGGAGGGTTCCGTAAAGGTTTCTTAAAGAAATAAGTCTACTAGCCTTATGTTTAGTTGTGGTTGATATTTCCCGAAATAAAATTTCCATAAAGTAAATATTGAGTTTTGTTGTAATGTTCAAGTAACCAATTGTAACTAGAATTTAGTGATGACAATAACAAGTGACAGTCTCAAAGTTTTGATTCTCAATTAGAAGAGACTAAGATTGTGTTCCCCATGACAATCATATTACAACTCAGATCTTATACGAATAACAATCGTTCGATGCTAGACATGCATTACTAGCAAGTCGAGAACACCTAAACGCTTGCCAGCCCTATTAGGTGAATGTCACTCATCACCTCTCGGTCTTAGAGTGTTGACGTTACTAACTCTTGCATTTTTGTTGTGAAGATAATTTCCTCTCGGGCTCAAATCTTCAAAACGGGTTCATGGAATGTGTAGATAATTTATTTCTAGATTTTTCTAATCATATTCTTCTCTCTCGAGCAAGCGATGCCTAACGCGTGCACTCGTTAGAAAGTAATTAATACGAAAGTATAAACAAAGCAAGGGTGACAGATGTCAAATGGATTAGAGTTGTTATAGAAACGAGAGAGGTTTGTGTCCTATTTGATGTTGTAAAAGCCAATAGCACAAAGCGCATGTGCAAAATGAGAGCTAGAGGAATCTCCATCTACCAAAGGCAAGGCAAGTTGCGAATGAAAAGGCAAGTTGCTAAGGCACTAACTCAAAGGATATGTTTTGAATTCACTGACTCAATTAATAATTTAATGATCTAATTAATATAGATTCAAGTCGTAGAAAATCCACAACAGGTTGTTTTAATATTTTCTATCAAAGAAGACTTCATCCTAAAGTTTGATCATGAAATCTTAAATTTAAGATGAATGAACTTTTATTATTCTACCAAACCTCTTGATAGTCTTTCTACACGTTTAACAAGAGTTCAATTTTCAGCATAAAAAAGATAGATAAATTAGTACATATATACTTATAAAATCCATTGGGGTTGACAGGCTGGAAGTATGACAAATAGCATTAGCTAGCAATCAAGGTAGGCCGAACAAAGTTAGTCTTCAGTTGAAGATCATCATGTAGAAAAATGAGTGAAAGTTCATGAGAACAAATTAGTCAAAACTTAGTCAATTTTACCAAAAGGAGTCTTAAAAGTTGCATTCAACAAATGTTATATATTTTCCAACACTTTATAATTAGAAAATTCGCGGATATTATTCTTTGGGTGTGCAGAAAATTTTACTCCAATGTAATTATCCGTAAGCTATGTATAAGAGAAATAAATCACACTTGGCGAGCCTCGTACGACAAACTCAACCGAGAAAACATGCAATGAATTTCAAACTTGAAACAAACCATTTAGGAGATCCTGTGCTCGACCAACTCCACCACCAACACCTTTTCTTTTGAAAAAGGAAAAGGATAGTAATAATTTGGAATACTATTATTTAATTCTGGGAATTAGGCAGTTAATGATATATCAAACACAATTATTCAATTAGTTAAACAAGAAAACATTAAACATATATATATATATATATATATATATATATATATATTCAAATTGCAAATATAACTTTGATTATGTTTCTAATTATTGAAATAACCGAATAACCAAATCGAAAAGAGGAAAACCAAACCAAATTTATTTTGATTCGGATTGGGTTACACTTGTTCAAAATCAAAAATCGAAGAATTCAAACCGAATAGTATAAAATCAAACCGAAAAACCGAATGCACACCCTAGAACACACTATAATAATAGGTATACTAAAAAGTCTTCATATTTCACCGACTAATCTTTCCTAATTCACATTTTTTGTTGATTTTTTTTTTTTTTATAAGTAATATGTGTTACCTAAGGATTCAAAAATTATCGGATCGTCAATTAATTTATCCTAACAAAACAAAAAATACAGCTATTAATTTAACTAATATGTTAATTAATTTCAACGTATATACCCTACATATATATGATTATAATTTCTCTTTATTTAGCTTCAATCATGGATATAATTAAGTTCATGATATTTCTTTTGGAATTGAAAAATTGGTAGTAGTTGCTTCTTGGTGACAATATTGAAGTTTGTTTTTTTTATTTGTTGATTGTTTTTAATTTTTTTTTTTAAAAAGATTCCCCTACTTCAATAGACCGTGAATTCTTTAGGTGAAAATTCCGCTATTAATGACAGATGTATGATATAATATAGGGTTAAAAATGATTTTTTTATCATCTCTTTTAATTGATTAATTAATTTCGATCGATCTCAATATCTAATTTATAGGTCAAATATGTCGTCTCTTAATCTATTTCGATTTCAACTCGATAATGAGTTGTGAGGGTAAGTAAGGAATTAGGTCACAATTATTAATGAAGCATTTAGTTCCTATCCTCCAAAATGTTGGGCTAAATAGTCAAACTTTCTTTAAAAAAATTAATTTAAAAGCAAATGTCAAGCTCCCTACAAGGTGTTAATGTCTTAAATGTGTTATGAAGGACAACAATTAGGGTTGGCATGATAAGGTACGGTACGATATTGAAACGTTTGGTTTAGTAATTTTGGTTTCCAGTTTTTTAAAATATTATATAAATTTTGTATGTAATTATTTACTTATTGTTTCAAAATAAATATTACTTTAAGAATTCAAGATCAAAAAAATATAATTGTGTGATTCTTTTTGAAATATACTCGATCGGGTGAATATTTTAAAGTGCATTTTTTCGTTCATTAGATAGAGAAAATTACTAAAATCTAGTGATTCATTGTCGAAATTCTCTCATTTTTAAGAGCTCAGATTAAATCGGTTGATGAGTTGTCTTTCTCAAAAGTTTTTTTTTTTTTGTGCACCTCGTAAATTTAACTGGTTTTAATTAACATGCCAAATAAAGACAAAACCATAAGGAATTAATTAAGAAAAAAAGTAGCTTACTTCCAACTCTAATCTCCGATATTAAAGGAGTTTAATTCTTATTATAGTTGTCATTATCATACTTTATATACTTTAATAGATTACCAAATCTACCTTGTAATTAATGGACTGTTTAATTTATTCAACGCAGATGATTAAATATTAATTAATTTGTAATATTTTATTTAAGCCAATCACAGACTATACACCTGTGTACTTGGTTGCCTCGACAGATCAATTTTTTAATTAAAAAGTTGATCAATTTTTTAATTAAAAAGTTTTTTTTTTCAAGTACACTAATTATTCTCACCACCTTAAATTATAGTGTGAACTTAATTAGTTTCATTGTTTTGTTATTTTAAGAAGGACCTGCAATCATTTATTTCAATTTTTGATAAATTTCGATTCAGTATAATAATCCACAAAACATATAAAGATGTAAACTTGCTCGATCGAGAAACAACCTTCTAAATGAATTTCTCTTAAATTCTATTTGTAATTTTCAACTGTTTTTCAGTTAAAATATCTTGATTTGTCAATTCTTTCAACTTCATTCAGTCAAAAATAATTTCCCAAAAACTACAGGGATTTGTTTCTTTCTTTCTTTTCCCTTTTAAGGGGGATTAGGGGTCAACTAAAAATGTGGTCCAAAATTTGTGCATAGACAAAATTGTTTAAATTATGAATTATTCTCCTTTAAAATAAAATAAATAAATGATAAATTAACTACTTTCCCTGTTATATATTATTATCATTATTTGAAGAATCCAATATTTTTTCTTCCATCACAATCTCTTTAGTCATACAATATTTAAAATTTATATTTAGCTTGGTCATCAAAACAAATTTATATTTAGCTTCTGACTATTTAAAGTTCACTTTAAAAAGTTGAAAGAAAAATAAACTCTCAATAAAGCTTTTGCAAAAAAAAACAAAAGAGGCCCAACCTTTTTTTATTTTGATTTTTATCTAGTATTTGATATCCCATTGAATCTTTGTCTAATTTGAATTAACGTCATTATAAGATTTATTAAAAAAAAAAGAATCACTTTCTTTTATATATCTTTTACATTTGAAGAACTCAAACTTGTTAAAAGTCGAGGAATTTGCGAACTCAAACTTGAGATCTCTAACTAAAAATTGAGGAATTAGCGAACTCAAAATTGAAATCTCTAGTTAAAAGATGAGGAATTTGCAAACTCAAACTTGAGATCTCCAATTAAAAGTCAAGGAATCCTATTCATTTCGCGATAAAAGAAATATCTCCAAATTAATTACATAAGGTTACAATTAGTATGTTAAAACAAACATATACAATAAATACTTCATCATATATAATGCTAAAAATAGAATATAACAAAAATAACACCCCCAGATCTCTCTCTTGCTGCAGTTCTCATTGGCTCTGTACTTTTCCCCCCTTACACCCCGTACTCCCACCTCCACCCCCACTCCCACCCCCACCAGGGTTATAGTTCTTCTTCCTCCTCCTACTGCCACCACCATATCCATTTTCTCAAAGCAAAAAAATTGAAAAAAATAATCAGCAAATTGCTTTTAGTGTACTCTGTTTTTTTGCTGTTTGTATTTTCTAGTTTCAAGAATCAGTTTTTTTTTTATATATATATATATATATATATATATATATATATATATAGTAGTGGCTAATTTCATTTTCAATCTTATCCCTTTTCTCATAAACTTAACTGGGTCTTGTTTCTGTTTCTTTTTAGCTCACTTTTTTTCAATACTTAGCTGTAATTTTAGTACTTTTTTGCATATGAATTTGTGTTCTTGATTCTTGAATTTGAGTGGGTGTCTTTTAATTTTGCTCACATAGTTGAAAGATTTGAGCTTTTGGGTTTTTTGTTTATGGGGTTCTTGAAAAGCTTACTATTTGTTTGATAAAAGGTCTGAAAGAGAATTTTGAGTTTTGGGGTTTTGATATTTTTGATGGAATTGAGAATGGTTTTGGTGTTTGTTGTATACAGAAGGGGATTCAAGATTTAAAGCTGGTAGGTACTATTACTTTATGTATAGACATTATTAAAAAGTTCTTTTTTTATAGATTTTCTGTAATTTAATATTTGGTATCCTAGGCTGTGGATCTGAGCTGCATACAGTGTCATTTTGTTCTTTTTTCCTGATAAAAAAGCATTCTTTTGGGTGTGTGAAGGGAGAATTCTTAAATGGAGCGACACGGATAGTGAGGATTCAGACTTGTTTGAGATTGAGGCATAGTAATTGTTGTTGTTGAAATAAAGGAGAATTCTTTTGAGTATTTGGAGGGAGAAAAGTATGGATCATAGAAGTCATCAGCAGCAACAGATGACTTCTGGTTTAACTCGATATCGATCCGCTCCAAGTTCTTATTTTACCAGCCTATTGAGTAGTAATAATCCAGCTGGTGTTTCTGGTGGGAGTGGGAATTGTGGTTATGCAAGAGATGATTTTGATCAGTTGCTCAATCCTCGCGCTTCAAATAGTGGTATAAAGCAAGTTTTTGATAGATTTGTAGCTAATATTGGTCCCCAAGATTCGAATCCGGATGGCCTAATTGATGATACTCAGCAAAATCCCATGAGCAATATGGATGTTAGATCTGAAGTTGTAGCTCCTATGAAACAAGAACACGAAGCTCAACAGCAGCAAATGAATTACCAATGCCAAGAACAACAGAATCAGAATTCACAGTTTATTGCACCTGTGAAACAAGAAATTACTCAGCAGAATAGTGATTATTCTTTGGCTTCACAGATGAATTATCAAACTCAAGCTCAACAAAATCACAATTCAACAGACTTTACTTCAGGAATGGATAACTTTGGCAGATATAATCGTTTGAATCAGACGAAAATGGATGGTGGATTTGGTACTGGCAGTAGTAACTCAAATCTTACTCGTTATAACAGTTCGCCTGCTGGATTCTTTGCACAAGTCAATATTGAAAATGGTATGCATTGTCTTGGTTAAATATCTTTGGTATTGATTATTCTTATTATCTTGACTAATGGGCTACATTCAAATGAAGGGAATGTTTTTGTTTTTACGAGGAGGTTCATTTTAAGCTCGTTTATTCGTCTAAATGTTGATTTTGAATCTTGCATTGTGTGGATTGAGCCAAGAATCTATTTTAAGCTATACTCCTAGAAAATAAATTACATATGCATAAATGTCAGTCATTGGAGATAGCTAAATTAGTTTTAGAAGAGAAATGAGGCGTGTCATCAATTTTTGCCACTAACTACTCATCAACTGTTTTGTACAGGCGAAAATCTTATTGATAGTGATAACATATCTATGCAACTCTTCCCTTATGAACTTTGTAGATATTAGCTTGAAGAACAACGTAGACTATTGTTTTGCTGAGATATTCTTTTATTATACTTTGGCAAGGGCAGAAAGAAAAAGTAGGTTCTCTTGGGATGTTTTTCTTTTTTAGAAAATGGGGAAGGGGATTACAAGGTTGAGAATCAAATCCTCACTAATAAGGTGAAAATTCAGGTAGCCAACCAGAGCTACTAAGTTTGTGATCATTTCCATTGTTTTGATCTGACATTAGTGTTTTGAGTTTGTTACTAAATCTCTCAGCAATTGACAGAATATGGTGCATTGAGAGGCATAGGGAGTTATGGAGCTGGTAGTGGTACTAATGCTGCTGGAGAAGCATCACTTTCCAATCCAAGCAGGTTTAGTAGTCAAACGACTCTCCCATCCGGACAACCGACTTCTTCGGGGCTATTATCTCCAATCTCTGAATTTGGAGCTAAAAGCATAGAAGAGAGCAGACGAGGCGATGAAAGTTTTGGTAAAGGCCATAAAAGTGATGAGAGTTACATGGCAGGTTTCCCCATGCCTTCTTGGGATGATTCACAAATTTTGACTGATGATTTCCTACAAGTACCAGAAGATGATGAGGTCGGGTCATTCTCCAATGTAAATGCATCTGATAATCAGGTATTTTTCTTTTAATCACATTTTTCATTCTTTTACCGCCTGTATTGAAATGAAACAGGTCTAAAAAATTGCATATTCATATGACCTACTTAATTAGTTTGGGATTGAGTAGTAGTAGTAGTAATCGTAGTCGTTGTTGTTATTATTGATGTTGTTTTTATGCCTGGTTAATCTCATGCATACATGGTTTTGGTAATCAGAGTAATGAAGGTCGAGCTCGTCCTCCCACTCTATTGTCTCATTTGAGTTTACCTCAAACCTCAGCGGAGTTATCCGCCATGGAGAAGCTCTTGCAAGATTCAGTACCATGTAAAGTCAGAGCAAAGAGAGGCTGTGCCACTCATCCTCGTAGCATCGCCGAAAGGGTACACAACTCACACTAGAAAAAAATCTAGTTCTCTTATATTCAATCTAGATCACAAATCAGTTAAATCAAGTTGTCTTTTTATCCCTGAAAGATAGGCTAAGCAAGTACTGATTCAATTGTTACTTATCTTAGGTAAGAAGAACACGAATAAGCGAAAGAATGAGGAAGCTGCAAGAGCTTGTCCCCAATATGGACAAGGTAATCTTAACTTACGGTGCCCAAAATGTGAATGTTGCTCGAACTCTTCAAAAAGGCCCACGGGTGCATGTTGGATCCTCCAAAAGCAGTGCATTTCTGGAAGATCCAACATGAGTGTGGCAACATTTTTGGAGAGTCCGAGCAAAATAGAATATGATACAGTTGAAATTTGCTTCTCTTATTCTTTTCTTTTTCTTGTTTTCCTATTTCAATTTCTTTGCAGCAAACAAACACGGCGGATATGTTGGACTTTGCAGCTGACTACATCAAAGAACTAGAGACACAAGTCAAGGTACATCCCTAAAGGAATCACAATGAGCAACAAAAAAGTATTTCTTCCATTCAAATTTTTCACTTCAATACATACAATGTACATTTTCTTGAATGGTTTCAGGCACTATCAGAAACGCGTTCAAAGTGTACGTGCTCGCATGAATAGAAGACCATATTCAAAATGATAAGGTAGGGCAATGCTGTGCACATTGTAGTGGGATAAAAAGGATTGACAATGGAAATAGCAAAGCAGATTGGTGGATTCTTTTTGGTACTTGAAAAAGAAGAGAATGGGTTGCCATATTTTGGTGTGTAAAAAAGATAGATGCAGATTCATCTGATGTAACATTATAACCTAAACTGTACATAAAATTTCCATTGTCCATTTCTCTTGGCCTTGTTATGTTCTGTGAAAGGAATAGAATGTTAGGACTTTATCAGCTGCTTTTGTGGACTACTTTAGTATGAGCCTAAGTGGTTAGGTCCTTTTATTATTTTGTGTAAATGTGTGTGTTGCCATTCAAAAGTCCAAATAACTCCTTTTTTGATAAAAAGAAGTGTTAGGGCTAAAACATCGCAAAAGATACTTTTAATATGGTGTGATATTGTACTCGCTTTGGCACAGACATGCACGATTTTTTCCCAAAGGCCTACCGTTTCATCTGAATTTAGCTTCTTTTTCTTTTCAGCTATCAATGGTGGACTTTATTTGCACACCTAAAATGATTGATATGTATTCTAGCTTGTTTTCTTCTTCTCATTTTTAGTGTCTCCATGCTATTAATTGAGTGATGAGACTGGCCATCATTAATATGTTTAAAGGAAAATATTAAGTTTTGAAAAGTATTCAGAAGGGGTTGTTGCATGTTAGCTAATGCTCATAATTGCCACAGGCATGCTAATATGTAAATTATTAATTGTGGTGTCACCTTTCTTTTCAAAGAAAGTGACATATTCCAAATATCTATTTTCCAATTAATTCAGCTTATACATTGAAGAAGGTAAGAAGTTAGGTATCATCTTCTTTTTTTTCAAAAAAATAAAAAAAAGAGTCTTAACAACTTAGTTGATCTAGTTCTTGAACACATAAAAGTTTGTATAAG
This sequence comes from Solanum etuberosum, assembly GCA_029582245.1. Lineage (NCBI taxonomy): Eukaryota > Viridiplantae > Streptophyta > Magnoliopsida > Solanales > Solanaceae > Solanum > Solanum etuberosum. The sequence goes on along the minus strand of JAJONR010003056.1, from coordinate 52,026 downwards.
AAACAAGACATTAATAGGGGTTTGAGTTGATAGTTGAAAAGACTAACGCCTGAAGTTAAGTTGAAAAAAATATATTTAAAAGTTAGACCAATAGTCACTTCGAAAAGAGGAAAAAAAACTCATTATTTTTGGCTGTACAAGTACACTCTAAACAAAAGTCTTCAAGATAGTTGTGCCGCCTCGGCCAAACTTCCCACCTAATAATGTCTTAGGCACGAATTGGCCCGCAAAGTAGGTAAAATAACGTTAAAAGTAGTGACTATGCACATATTAGTTGGAGTTATGGTATGCAATAAAACATTCTTGGATCCAATATAGAACATAGTGGAAAGTGGTCCAAAATTGTTAGAAGTGAGAACCATGTCATGGATGATCTCATCCCCACGACAATCTTTAACCTTAACGGCTTGTTTGGTTCTAAACAAGTTATCTCGGGATAATTAATTTCAGGATAAGTTATTTCACCATATATATATATAGAATAACTTATTTGATCACTATGACAAAAATAAAGGTTGAATAAATAATCTAAAGACTGCCTAATACTTTCAACCAAACGTGACATAAAAGAGTCCTATAACATAAAAGAGTCCTATAACATAAAAGAATCCTATATTTTATCCTGAAATTATTATACCTTATACCTCACACCAAACGACTCGGACAAAACTTTTCTAGTTTCCAACTATTTCTGGTCTTTTTGTTTAGTTACCACAGAACCAGAATGCTTGGGGGGGGGGGGACTAGGGGTAGGGGGTCCAAATATTTAATGTGGGGACCTGCTTTACCTTTTGAGTAAATAGGTACTACTCCTTTAAAGATAGAGAGAACTTGATGCTACTACTTTCTCAACCATACAAAACTTCTTAGCAAAGGCATCTAACAATTTTTCAAATTTTTAGAAAATCTCTTTACACTGATAAATAAAGGAAATAAAATTAGAAAACATGTTATTTTTCTAAGTATTTGATATTCGAAGCCTGTTGATCTGACTAATCCAAATTCGCATTAACAAAGGTGAAGCTACCTTGTTAGTTTACGGATTAAGACGAATTCAATGCTTATGTGCTTAGTACATGTTCATGTGTTAGAAAAATTCATAACAAAAATGACTAAATGAGCTAATAGCATCCATGAGAGGTTTAGAAAATCATAAACTTCAAATTATTGTTCTTGTCTCTGCACATGGGATTGGGCCGTTATTAAGAGGATAAAAACACTCCTTACTAAAAGATTTTCCATTTCCAAAGTTTCTAATTAGGAGAAAAGATATTTCGACCATTCCACCTTAACCTTAGTGATTTATTTTTTAAAAAAAAGAAAAGTCACAAGGAAATGTTTTCTCAATTACTACCACTTTGCAAATATGGGCTCACTCCATCAATTGGGCTACATGTTGTTGACCTTCAGTCCAATAAGTAACACTGATGGATCATACATCTTTTTAAGAAAAGAAATTCAAATTTTTCATTTGAATTTTTTTGGATGACAATGGGGTGGGGCGGATGCGGGGTGGGGTGGGGTTTTCATGGCATGAATAGATGAGTTTGAGGTGAAAATTATAATATCCACAAATGTTTTATGTATTTTTTTCTTTTTATAAAAAGGTCATAGTTTCACTTCATAACAAGCTTCTCCCACTTATGTGACCTGTTTTAGTAAATGTGACGTGTTTGATTAGACACAAAAAAATATTTTTTGTTAATAAAAGAAATCGTAATATATGTATATATATAATAAATTTTAAAAATTATAAACTTCAGATCTTAATTATTATTTTTAAAAGAAAATTAATTATAGATCCGTTGAAAGTGTTTTAACAGAAAAGGACAATAAATCATTATCATATGACACATTTTGTACTTATATGTAAAAATGTTTGCACGTTCGTAGATTGGATTATATACTGATGTAAATCATTAAAATAATAATTTTTAACTTGTACATAAACAGTGTCAATGACTTGACATAAAGAGAAAGTAGCCAATCCAATCTCTAGGAATTTTAATGGACGTTTTAATCAGCAATAACAATATATTTAGTGCGATTTTATGACTAAAGTCGATGGAGGGTGGTGCGTATTCTAAGCATGTACTATAAGATTATAAGGCTTAATTTGTATACACAAATGTTGTAAATGACATTTTACATTATTCAGGTAAGTATGTTATATATATGTACATAATAAATGTTTCGTCTACTTGATAAAAATTTAATCTCTACCTTTTGATATAGTTTTCGAGCCACATATACCGTTTAAATGAATTGTTATTTGATGTCGATATATCTTTGTAAAATCAATTTGTCAATATCAACATATTTATATTTTCAACGTTTACAATTCTCATTTAGTAAGTGAAAGCCACAAGGGAATTAAATAGATTAATAGACAAGCCTTAATTTTGTTAGATTTTCTAAGATTCATTGAATTGCTATTGTTCTTTCCTTGACTAATTCATGTTTTTTTTTCTACCTCATGAACATTAACTTTCAATTTCACAAGCTAGCTCCAAATAACAAGACGTGACTAATTAAAGGATAATTTAATACACGAAATATTCATGATAGAGTCACACTCAAAGTAACGTGATGCAAATATCTTAGTTAATGATATATATTATTTAACTTTGATCACATGAATCAAATCTTTAATATACTGATTGTAGATGAAGGTGCTAGTTAATAGTTTCGAATTTCAAAAGTCTTCTGTCATAATTTGAAAATAATATACATAAAAAATCTTTAACAAATCCACTAGTTTGATTGACAAATTAAATTTGATATGTTGAAGACATTTACTAGTAATTCTCAACTACTCAAGATGCAATAAATGTTCCCTTTTTTGGTTGGAAAAAAAGATTTTATTTTACTCGATACTATTAATAAGGTTAGTTTAATAAAATACATTTTTAATTGAAGTATTCTTAAGGCGTGTCAAGTCAACAAGGGTCAAGTAATATGAAACAGAGGGAGCTAGTAGGGAGCTAGGACAATTATGTTTTCCCTGATTATTATTTTTTTGGATTGTTCCTTGATTTGAGGGCTCGAGCAACGTATTTTAGATCTTCCTGAATTTTATTTGATCTCTAAAAAGGTCTGATAATACTTCAAATCGATCACACAAAAAACAACTTTTCTTGATCTCTCCTTCTTGTTTCTTCCATCGATAGCCAAAGTGTTGTATGATTCGAGCAAAGAATGACATGAATTTTCTTAAAGTATTTAATTGTCAAGAAGCTTCTGACGACACTTCGAAAAGAAGATCATCTCTTGATCATTTCGTCTATGCTAATTACTATTATATATTACATCTTGATCTTTTTGTGAATATTCTATTGTTGAGTTTATGAAATTTTCAAGATCAATAATTCTACCTCATTTCATTTGATTGATTGGTTAGCCTTTTATTAATCAAAAGAAGAATGAATAAATATTTTAATAGTAAGCAAATCTCAACATAATAATATAGTGAAGGGACAAAAGATCTACTTGAAATAGATGTTTTTGTTAACCAATATCTAAAGTTTCTCCTTAATAGGCCCTACAAAAGATTTTCTGGTACCCACTTTTTCCCTATATAACATTTAGCTCCTAATCTCCCTCACTCCCTTTAACCAATTTTTCATTCTTTCCCTTTCACATTTCAAGTTAGTATAACGGAAATTTAGTGTATGGAACTGTTTTTAATTGAAATTTTTGTGTACATGAAGTTAGAATTTTGAACAAACTTTTTTGTAGATCAAAGTGGTTCTTAGACTAGTTTACATGTGCACATATCGATTATTTTATCAATAATATACATGTTATTTTCTATCCACATAAGTATATCGAGTGATTCTGTCCATAAAATTTTACGAGTTTTGTAGTATGAAGGAGAGTGGTGGTAGAAAACCAGGTGCAACTTCTCCATGTGCAGCTTGTAAGTTGTTAAGGAGAAGATGTACACAAGATTGTGTTTTTTCACCTTATTTTCCAGGTGATGAACCACACAAGTTTGCAAGTGTTCATAAAGTATTTGGAGCTAGCAATGTAAACAAGATGCTTCAGGTAAGAACAATTTTTATTTATGAGTTTGCCAATAATCCGTTTAAATTTATGTGACATAGTTTAAATCAATATAAAAGAAGAATTTGAAATTTATGGTCTTAAACATATCATGACATTTTGTGTCTCTATACAACTTTTAAAACTTGTGGGCTTAAATATTCCGTAATATTTGTATGATTACAAAAAAAAAAAAAAAACTTCTCATTAAGGGTAAAATATGAAGCGTAAAGTTAATTATCTTCAAATTTACAAATATGTAATCCCTCTGCATCCCATTACATGTATCGTATTTTCGTTTTATGGCTTGTTTTAGACCACATTTTAAAAAAAATTTCTTTCTCTCTGAAACGTCGTACCGAATCAAAACACTGTCACATAAATTCAAACGGATCAGGATGTAATTATTATTCTTTTTGAAATGGACGTATATCACATCTAAAACAGAGAAAGTAATACATATATATATATAGTTCGAGTCGAAAGCAACGAAGTCTTGTATATACACTTGGTTAAAGTGGATATATTTTGATATATTTCAATAGGAATTGGAAGAATATCAACGAGGAGATGCAGTGAGTTCAATGGTGTATGAGGCAAATGCAAGAATGAAAGATCCAATTTATGGTTGTGTTGGAACTATTTCATCTTTACAACACCAAATTGAATTTCTACACACACAATTAGCAATTGCACAAGCTGAGCTAGTCCACATGAAGATGCAACAATTCTCATCCATGTCCGGTGGCGGTGGCACCGCCGCGAACTTGCCGGGAAACGTGTGGCCACCGTCATCCTCAGGATTTGAAGTTTATGGCTCCCTACAACAACCTCAAATTAATATATTATAGTCACAATCATATATTTTTCTTAATACATGTATAAGGCTTGAATATAATTTACTAATTAAGTTTACGTCAATCTGTAGTTTTAAGCTAGATTCGCCTCTGCCATTTCACCCTTTTACAATGGAGATGGTGTGGTAGAACAAGCCAATGTAGAGTTGCCATTATATTATGTTCGTATTAATTAGAGTCGGATTCAAGATTTTTAGTTTAATCCGCTTGCAAGGATTAATATACCTATTACATTTTTTTTTGGTAACATGAGATGAGCTAGACTTTGTTAAAATATATATACTTTTATGATTGTTCTGATTAATTACATATATGTGAGATATAGTAGTTGAGCTACTTATATATACAATAATAATGTCTGTCTAGTCTTTTTTAAATATTTACTATCATGATTTTTCTTTATTCTAAATTCCATCTTTATTTGTAGCACACATTAAAGAGTGATGAACATTATTAACTATATATGTTGTAAATGTCTAAAGTGTAATAATAAGCTATCATTCTCAACTTAATTAATTTTTTTAAGCAAAATTTGAATTCGTAACGCACGTCTAACCCATCATTTTTTATCGTGCTCTATCATTTAACCAAGCATGGAAAACACCATTATCATTAAAAAAAAAAAAAGAGAAGATGGTTTAGTATAGAAAAATAATTGCATCATTGATCACCAACTCCATTCAAAATATTTGGGATAATCAAGAATTCAAATTCTAAAGCTATGTTTCAATTTTTCAATATTCTCTTCTTATGAACACGATTTTTGCTGAGATGACACTTATTTTGGGACAAAGAGAGTATATTTTTAACTTCATAAATAATTCAGGTAATATGAGATGGACAAAAATCTACGTGCGGATCTAGCATACATCTTATGACTTCATTTAGATTCAGTAACTTTGACTCGAATCCTATGTGTATCAAAAAATTTACCTAAATAAATAGGGGGCAAAAGAGAAACTTTGTAACAAAGAGGGGGAAATTGTCATTTAGTTGAAATAGGATAAGGGGTGAAATTGTCAATACCCTTTAATGTGCAAGGCAAAAAGGGCTCTATCCACTAAACAAGATAGTTCAGCTCTTAGGAGACTCAAGTCTTGTAGCTTGCAGGCAAAATTCAAAAATGAGTAGCTCTTCACTCACAGCTTCTTTACATACAAGGTAAATTTAGCTTCTTGATTCTGTTGTTAAAACTATAAAGCTTGTTGCTTTTTACGTTTTCATGTTGATTTTGCTGAAATTGGGTATTTGCACATTTGTAGTTTCTTTGTCAATTTTATGCAATTTTGTGTCTTTTTAGCTTCTGGGGTTTCCTTATAATACAATAAAGTTTGTAGCTTTTGTGTGTTGAGGGTAAGGAACTTAATTGTTCTGCTCCTCTTCACATATTGGGTGCATTTAGCTTGTTGATTTTTACATTTTCATGTTGATTCTTGAATTGTTGAAATTAGGTATTGTGCATTTGTAGTTTCTTGCTCAATTTAAGCAATTTTGTGTCTTTTAGCTTCTGGGGTTTCCTTATTATACAATAAAGTTTGTAGCTTTTGTGTGTTGAGGGTAAGGAACTTAATTGTTCTGCTCCCCTTCACATATTGGGTGCATTTAGCTTGTTGATTTTTACATTTTCATGTTGATTCTTGAATTGTTGAAATTGGGTATTGTGCATTTGTAGTTTCTTGCTCAATTTAAACAATTTTGTGTCTTTTAGCTTCTGGGGTTTCCTTATTATACAATAAAGTTTGTAGCTTTTGTGTGTTGTGGGTAAGAAACTTAATTATTCTGCTACCCTTCTCACTCACTGCTTCTATACATATTAGGTGCATTTAGCTTGTTGAGTTTTACATTTTCATGTTGATTCTTGAATTGTTGAAATTGGGTATTTTGCACATTTGTAGTTTCTTGGTCAGTTTGTGTCAATTTTATGCAATTTTGTGTCTTTTAGCTTCTGGGGTATCCTTATTTAAAGAATAATGCTTTAGCCAGTGGAGGGGGTGTCGGGAGTTAGCATGTTTTCTTGTAAAAATAAAAACTTTGATCTTGTTTTATCTATTTAAGGTCTCCATTTATTGGGAGGTTTGAATGGGATTCATATCTTGAGTGTGGCTGTTATTGTTGTTGGCTTTCTTGTAAAAACATATATTTTATTCTTGTTTTATTTCATGTCAGCACTTTGCGGTCTCCTTTCGTCGGGAATTTGAATGGGTTTCGTGTATTGAGTGTTGCTGTTCGTCGTGTTGGTATTGTGAGGAAGACGATCGAATGTAAAGAATCAAGAATCGGTAAGCAACCAATATCAGTACCTTCCAATGTGACACTCATAATGGAAGGCCAAGATTTGAAAGTTAAGGGACCTCTGGGGGAGATGGCCATAACTTATCCACGAGAGGTAAAGCTTGAGAAGGAAGATGGAGGTATTCTAAGGGTCAGAAAAGCCGTGGAGACAAGACGCGCAAATCAGATGCATGGTTTATTCAGGTAATCTGCAGTTTAATCGCGCTGTTTTCTTGACTTCTTTTCTCGGTTTTATTCTTACATATGGTAAACATTCTAAGTAATAATTTACCTATTACTACTACTTATGATCAAGAAGCTATAGTCTACTTACTGGAGTAGTTACTTTGAAATTCACGTCTGGTTTTGATGTGGACTAGGGAGAGCTTCAGTTCTTATGACATAAAATTTGAGATTTATTGGGTCTAATTGATCTTCTCCAATTATATGATATCATATTTTAAAACCAAATTGAGATGTTTCCCTCCAAGTCCTAATTGGTTTTATCCTAGTTGTCAATGACGAGGAAAGGATAATTTTTTTCCTCTTAATAAGGTTAAGAAGGACAGTCTATCCTTACCACCTTGAAGTTTTGTATACTTAATAGCACTTATAAGTTTCAAAATAGTTAAGCTCTTTGTGGTTTTCAACTTTACTGATTCTCTTAACTATTGATGTATCTTACATGCTATAGCCTTGTGTCGATGGTTATGTCATAAATTGATATAATCGAATGCTTCTTTTTCTATGAGGAGACTCGAAAATATGGAAGAAAAAGTGGACATCAGTCACTGCAAGTAGCAAAAGAAGTATGTTTCTCGGAATCACCAAAAATGTTGTCGCACTTGTGTTGGATCCTCAAAAGTTCAGTACTTTTGGAGGGTCCAACCTGCACCCGGCAGCATTTTTGAGGAGTCCGAGCAACATAGAAAACAATACTTCATATTTCTCAGTCTTAACATGTTAAAGAAACAATCTTTCTCACTATGAGAAGATTGACTGGCAACAAAGTTCAAATGTAGCAGATCTTTAGTTCCATGACAGCATTAATGATTCTAAGGTCATGAGAAGTGAAAAATTGGGCAGAAGAGGGAATATAGACGTAAGAACAGCTAGGACTTGCTAGCAAAGGACAGATATCTGTGCTCGTCGTAGTGTTTCTAGGCTGAAAGGTATCACAATAAGGGGGTGGTGAGAAAGATCTATAATATCTGGAGGCTAATAGGCCATTTGCAAGTCTCAAAAACCACAAGTGCATATACTACACTTTGGTCGAGGGGAAAATGGAAAAAATGGGTATGGTTTAAAGTTTTCAATGTAAACAACAGATTTGAAGAGGAAAAACCCAACTTTAAAAGAAGGAAGAGAAAGTAGAAAGAATTAGAAAATCTATATTTTTGAGTTATAGCCACGTACTTCAATTGGTTCTTTCATATTAAAACTCCTTAAACTCTCCAACGGCTAGTTAACGACTCGTTTAACTTAGGGAAGATAATAAATAATCAGATAAAAATAAGGGACACTTCCTTTTGAGATACTCACAATAGTGAGGTTGAGAAAAACTCTTAATCTTATTCATATCCTTTCTACGTGGTGTATTACACTGCAACACACACTTGATGATTGAACCTATACAAGTGTGGAGTGTGGCTGCTCTTATGAAATTATGGCAAAATTCTAAAGCACTCACGAATAATCAAGCAAGCCAATTGTCTATTAGGCATTAGCGCAAAACTGCAATAAATCATAGAAATTGTGGGAGTATAATGTGATGAATAAGAAACTTAGCTTACAAATAGAATTTTTGGTTCATAAAAGTTATCAACTTTGCCAATTATTCTGTAAGTTAAATCTTATATTATCTGTATTTGGTTCGTAATCCAAAAGATACCAAATGAATCCATTATACTCAAAACCCAGCAAAATATCAAAATATGTTTTCTTTCTCCATTTTATAAGTATTCTTTTTGAGATGTGCGTGGGATCAGTGGCGGAGCCACCTTATCTTTAGAACCCCCTTCGGCGGAAAATTATATTATTTTTACATGGTTAAAATAATTTTTTGGGTATATATAGTAGATGTCGAACCCCTTCGGCTACTTCGTGTGTCTATTTCTTCAGATTTTGAACCCCCTTATTGAAAATTCTGGCTCCGCCACTGCGTGGGATTGTTGGAAATTTGTAAGTATCTCATAAGGAAGTGTCCCTTCTTTTTATCCACTTATAGTTTATTGTTTTGCCCTTACTTTAAATGGTCAAACTAGCTGTTAACTAGTCGTTGTAGAGTTTTGGGAGCTTTAATAAAGAACTAGTTTAGGTATACTAGCCATGAATCATGTGGTTTTTGGTACTAGTTTATACTAGATGAGCTTGTTGAATCCTAGGGGATACACTTATATGAGTAAATATCCTTACAGAAAGTGTCATACACTCGCCTTAAGCTAGAAGAATATCCATGATTTCAACAATTAGACGTGATTTTCAACTTGGAATTTTCATTTATACGACTCTCGTCTCCCTGATGATGATAATCAGTTTTACATAATTTTGTGATTAAAAGGTATGATTCTGCACCCCAAATGATTTCCTCTCAACTTTGAAAGCCATAATATGTGTCTTACGCCATCAGCTCTATCGAACATTCTGCCAATACCTAACAACTGTACATGAAAATTTTCATACTCTAATCATTGTTGTTATGTTAGTCAATTCTAATGACAATGTAGATGCACATATTTTTAGTGTTTACTCTGAAGATGTTCTGTTTCTTCATCAAACTCGGCAGGACTCTAACTGATAACATGGTAGTCGGTGTCTCCAAAGGATTCGAGAAGAAACTTCAATTGGTAGGCGTTGGATATCGTGCAACCATCGAAGGGAAAGACATAGTTCTCAATCTCGGATTTTCTCATCCCGTTAGGATGGAAATTCCTTCTGGACTGCAAGTTAAGGTTGAAGAAAGCACCAGAATCACTGTAAGTGGTTACGATAAGTCGGAGATCGGTCAATTTGCAGCTTCAATTAGAAAATGGAGACCTCCAGAGCCATACAAAGGTAAAGGAGTGAAATATGCTGATGAAATAGTTAGAAGGAAAGAAGGTAAAGCTGGCAAGAAGAAGTAATTCATGGTACATTTTGTCATTGTTTTATTGTATTTTTCTTAGAGCTATTTTCAAGTTAGGTTCATTTTGCAAGTGACTTGACAAATTGTTAATCTTGTGCATCCCTTTGAAAATGAAATTGTATGTAATCTTCATATGAAGGTGGTTTCCCTTACATTTCTTTCAAACCTGTTATGAAAAACGATTTTCTTGAGTTGAGGGTCTATCAGAAAGACATAAACAATCTTTCTACCTACACCCCCACCCTCTCCAGACTCCACTTTGTGGGACTATACTAAGTATGTTGTTGTCGTTGTTGTGTTCACGGAGGTGGTTGCATTCAATAATATTGACAAATTCATGAAAAATGAACATAGTTTTTAGCAAGAACGGCGATGAACTTCTAAATTGATAAATTCTAATTTTTTAGTCCTTCTTATATATAACTAAGAACATTTATCTTTCAATAAATTAAAATGTAATATTTTCCTTTAATGTTGAAAATGTGTTATATAAATTCACACATGAAATAAGTAACAATACAAATTTAATCTCGAATCGAATTCTTGATAACAATACTCGAAAGGGTCTTCAATTGTCCATTTTGTACGAAAGTCACACTATCGACATATATCATAAATGGATCGATGAATGTGTCAATAAAACTTTATGAGCAAATTAAGTTGTCATGCGCCTTTTGACGATTGTATTCAAACACTTTGTCTAATCAGATTTGAGGTGTATTTATTATTTTGATAAATAATCCAAATAGATAACTCGCAAAAAAATTACTTCAATGTATTTTTGACCATATATGAGAAAGAAGTAATTATAGTCAAAGCATATGTTTATAGGGAGATCTACATTTAATGCACATGATTTTATTTAAAAGGAATTTAGAATGCATAATTACACAATTCAACATAGCATTAACAATAATTAATAAAGAAACTTAAATATTGAATGCAATAATTAACTCAAGTTGACAATAATTCAGTAATATTTAATTTTAAGTTCACACAGATCATGTGATAATAATTTAAAAATTATTATTCTGTGTATATATACAGACAAGGACACAACAACAACGTAAACAAGTAAACAACAAAGTGATATAGAAAAAAGAAAAGAGGATGGATTTGAAGGTTCCAACTATAGATTTTAGGAACTATTCAGAGTGGAAAAAAGGAAGTGAAAAATGGAATTTAGTGAGAGATGAAGTTTTCAAAGGTTTAGAAAAATATGGTTGTTTTGAGGCTTTACTTGATGGAGAAATTCCAAAAGAAAAACTATATGAAAAGTTGAAACAAGTTTTTAATTTCAATTTGGGGGAAAAATTTGGAAAATCACAAAATGTGTTGGTAGGTTATACTAGTGATAATCCTAGAACACCACTTCAAGAAAGAATGATGATTGACAATGTCATCACTTATGGTGCTATTGAGAATTTCTCCCACATCCTTTGGCCTGAGGGAGACCCTCAATTCTGGTATATATAACTAGCTATGTACTTCGTCGTTAATTTTTTTGTTAAATTTCTCGTAGCTAATCAATTTCACTATTCACCTGTTAAGGATAGATGTAAGGGAAAGTTTCACCATTCATCTGTAAACAGGATAGATGTAAAAATAAATTTCACCATTCACCTGTTAAGCGTAGATCTAAGGGGCAATTTATCGATTCACCTATTAAGGGTATATGTAAGGAGAAATTTTACCATTCACCTGTTAAGGATAGATGCAAGTGGAAATTTCATCATTCACATGTTAAGGGTAGATGTAGGAAGCGATTTCACCGTTCACCTGTTAAGGGTAGATGTAAGGGGAAATTTCACCATTCACCTGTTAAGGATAGATGTAAGGGGAAATTTCACCATTCACCTGTTAAGGATAGATGTAAGGGGAAATTTCACCATTCACCTGTTAAGGATAGATGTAGAGGGCAATTTCACCATTCACTTGTTAAGGGTAAATGTAAGGGAAAATTTTACTATTCACCTGTTTAGAATAGATGTAGGGGAAAATTTCACAATTCACCTGTTAAGGGTAGATGTAAGGAGAAATTTCACCATTTACCCGTTAAGGATAGATGTAAGGGGCAATTTCACTATTCACCTGTTAAGGATAGATGTAAAAGACAATTTCACCATTCACCTGATAAGGGTAGATGCAAGGGAAAATTTCACCGTTATAGATGCAAGGAGAAATTTCACCATTCACCTGTTAAGGTTAGATGCAAGGAGAAATTTCACCATTCACCTGCTAAGAGTAGATGTAAGGGAGAATTTCACCATTCAATGATGACAAAAAAGTAGTCAATTTTGCATAGTTCAAGAGATAAATTTACACTTTTTCAGTTCTCATTTAAAATAAATTTTGCACTATTAGTCCCTCAAATATTGATAAGTTTTAATTTTTGTAATTGTAATTTCGTGTTATGCACATTTAAACCTCAAACTACTTGATATGTGAACTTTTGATCCTTCTGCTTATGAATTTTCATAAATTTAACCAATTATTAAGTAATAATCCATCACATACTCTATTGATGAGTTATGTTAAATTCTTCACAATTTTCATGTGCTAATTTTGCCACCCATAATCATGCATGTCCATATAGTCATGTAAAATATGGCTTGATAAATTAAGGTGTCCATTCTCTATGGCGCACTACTTTTTGCTTCTTGACATCAGATCATTTGTCGACAGTTACTGATCATGCTATCCTTCTGAATATACTCTACATTCATCAAGCTTGTTAACTCGCAATTACTCATTATTACCAAAATCTATATATGTGTTTGATTTTGCAGTGATTTGGTGCTTGCTTACTCCAAGAAATTATTAGAATTTGATGATATGGTAAGAATAATGGTATTTGAGAAATTGGGGTTGGAAAAATACTTGGATGAGCACAAAAAATCAGGTGATTACTTACTTAATTGTATGAAGTACAAAGTGCCTAAAGTTGAGGAGACAAATGTTGGAGTACCTCCTCATACTGATAAAATCATTTCAACAATTTTAAGCCAACATGATCAACATGTCAATGGGCTTCAAATTTTGGACAAAAATGGGCAATGGCTTGATCTTCAATACTCATCACCTCATTCATACATGTTCTTTGTTGGTGATTGTTTGAAAGTAAGTTCATGTATTGCCTTACTATTTTTATCAAGTTTATTTAGTTAGTCATTCACGTCAAGAATAGAGGCCGTTAACAATACACTTGAAAAGAGATTGATTTTATTCCCCCTTCTTAGGATATGTTTGATTAGGAAGGTGAATTTTTTTTCTTTGATGTGTTTGGAACGGTAAAGTAGTAGTAGCCAAGTTAGTTTGTTTGGGGACTAATTGTTTAATGAGTTTAAGTAATACACATAATCAATGTTAAACAATTTTCATCATCAGGTCATCCAAAGGATATCTTCAAATTTGAAATCTTAAAAGTAAGATATGCTAGTGAAACAGGTAAAGATGACCTAATGGTGAAAAGATTGTTTATATATATTGACAATCTATATAACTTAAACTCTTATTTAATACAAAACGTTATGTTTTATGCACTTATAATATTTTTATACTATTGATAGTGTAAATTTTTTTTTTTTTTACTGTTAGTATATATAACTTAAATTAATATGTAATTATAGGCATTTACAAATGGTAGGCTGCATTCTTCTACTCATAGAGTTATTATGGGAAATGAAGAGAGGTTTTCTATGGGTTTTACCACAATTCCTAAAGAAGGGTATATCATAAAAGTCCCAGAGGAACTTGTTGATGAAGATCATCCTTTGCTTTACAAGCCCTTTGATGGTTCCAAATATCTTCCATTTTATATGTCAGGGGTTAGACGCGGCGTTGTCGCAACTCTCGAGAGCTTTTGTGGTGTCTCAGCTAATATTCCAAACTTGTCTTGATACTGACATTTGATTGTCGGCCCCTCTCTTGGTTCTACCCCTCTATCTTGTAATAGTTTTAAACTAGTATTTTCCTTATGTACTTGAGATCTTCTTTGGTGTTTTGTTAACATTTCAAACTTGTCTTGATACTGACATTTGATTGTCGGCCCCTCTCCTGGTTCTACCCCTCTATCTTGTAATAGTTTTAAACTAGTATTTTCCTTGTGTACTCAAAAACTTCTTGGGTGTTTGTCAACATTTCAAACTTGTCTTGATATACTAACTTCTTAATTTCTGTTTTTTATCCAATTAAACCAACTTCGTTTCAAATATGATATTATTTGAATGTGCACGAGTAAATATTCCACTTGACAACTTGTTATCGTCCGCTAGGGTGTCAAATATGGCCCAAAAATTTGTCAAGTGAAATATTTACTTCTGCCATTTTATGCAGGTTAACTTTGAAAAATTGACAAGACAATTCTTGGGGTTTTGAACCTGGACAAAATGAAAAATGTCAATTTTTGGGATTAGACCTAAGAAACAATCCCAAAAATTGAGTAAATGCTAATGTACTTTTTTTGTAGTTACCAAATTTAATTTGTGTTTACCAAAAGAACCTTCCATCATCATCTAGGTATATAGGGCACTGACAATTGAGCATACTTAGTACCACAAATTATTCTCTCTGTTCGCTTTTATATGTCAACTGTTAAAACATAGATATATACTTTTTATTTGTTCAGTTTAAAAATATATAATTTATAATTTATAGTTTATTCTTAATATTAAATATAATTATTTTTCAGAACATTAAATTTATTATATACAAAGAGTGATATAGTAAATTTGACATTCTATTTATTGCTTCTTAAAGAAGATGTTAAGTCAATAGTAAACAAGTAAAGATTATTAACATATTTTTATCGTGTAATATATATTTTGATTCTAGTTATAATTATTAACATACAAGGTAGGGGTCTGGCCTAACCCCGCCAACGAAATGACTTGGAAAGGAAAAAGTTCATCAAGCACAAAGTCAATAGAGTAAGTACATATAGTAATAGATTAGGGGAGGTGGAGATATATGATATATTAATTGTATATCTATAAATCAAATGTTTTAGGCCTCAAAATTTTAGAGGCCTAGTTTTTTACGAGTAGCGATATATATGAAGTTTTTGCATGGATTGTCTCTATTTTAGGGTGGTCATTGTTGCTTATTTAACAAAAAAATTGTTGATCTAATAACATGACCTAAAATATGTCATAAAAGTTCCACATTTTATTTCAATAAATTTGTGATTTATAACTTTTAAGTATATATATACGTGTAATGCACTTATACTAAACCAGTATTAATATACGTAATTGATAAGTATCCAAATAATACATCAATGATAAAAATCTTTTCTTTTCTTTTTTTGGCAAAAAGTTGCCGTTTAAGGACAATACTTTGTGGGTTAGAAAATAATCAAATGGTTATTAACAGCATTATTAAAGAAAACAAATAGCCAAAACGTAAACCTTCATTTAATAGAGATGATTGTGTTAATTAATTAGGGGCATGATGTTTGTATAATCTTATTAAAGTGAAACAACATAAATAAAAGATAATACTCTTTATATATATATAATAAATAAAAAGATTTGATTCTTGTTAAACTGCTTACGAAATATCTTACCTAAAATCAATAATACGCAAAGAGATATAATTTGAATTTTGAGGTGGCGGAACATAATACCTAAGTGCCTAACCTCCTCAAAATATGAATAAGAGTTGGACATGCCTAACTCTTTACAATAAGGAGTTTTAACATCTTTTATTAAAATTTGATTTTAAATAATTAATTTTATTGAGTCGTTTCTGATCGATCAAGGAGTCTATAAGGGGATAGGAGAAATGATTAGAAGAGTTCCCCCCTAGATTCTTAATAGTTTATTCTGACTTGTAATCTCTAGATGATGTAGAGTACAACTAAAAAATAAAAAATAAAAAAATAGATTGGACCCAACATAAATATATAGGAGTAGCAAAATATTTAATTTTCCAACTTCCAAGTAATGTCATTCTGGAAAAAATTGATGGTTTTGGATGCTGATATACTACAATATATAACCAGAATGGCCAATAAAGTGGAGTTGTTACGCCGAAAAATCGAATCAAACCAAAAAAAAAAAATCGAATCAATTGAGAGACTTTTTTTTCGTTGTTTGTTTGGTTAGGTTTTTTTTTTTTGGTTTAATATGACGCATAGGGCCGGTTTGTTTGGTTTGGTTTTTCAATTTAAAGAACAGACAAATTTCAATTTTAAGCAAAAAATAATAGAAAAAATCCGGACCAAATCAGTTAGATAAATACCAATCTAAAAATCATAGTTACACACTTTTGGCTTGTAGTAGTACTTTGCCTTGACATTCTAATTTGGTTTGTAATATTTATTTTGATACATAAGTAAAAAACTCTATTTCATGTTAAAAATAACTTCGCGTTAAATTATTCATCACTATTTATTTCAATTATTACCATCAAGATCTATTGGTAAACAAACAATTGTCTTAAAAAGTAAATACTTGGTAGTGTTATGCTTGAATATAGTTGCCAAATTAAAATATCACTGCTAACCTCATTTTCAACATGCTAAAACTTTATGTTTGTTGAGCTCCGAGCTTGTGGTCCTTCTTTGAACGTGAGTACAATTGAATGAATTTGTCTTTTAAAAAATGAAAAAAAAAATCGTGGGAGGGACGCATCTCTGATGTACCAGTTATCGTGCCCACGGTAAACGCTGGATAGCCAAGTGCAGAGCGGATAACTGCTGAAAGCATCTAAGTAGTAATTAGCCAACCCCAAGATGCAGAGTGCTCTCCTATTCCGACTAGTCACAACGAGACGAGCCATTTATCATTACGATAGATATCAAGTGGAAGTGCAGTGATGTATGCAGCTGAGGCATCCTAAAAAACCGGTAGACTTGAACCTTGTTCCTACATGACCAAAAGCCTATCTGATGAAGATTAATGTACTTGGTTCACTTGTTTTAGTTTTAATATTAGTAAAATTGACTTAATTGGTTTGGTTTTTTTTTAGCGAAAGAAACAACTCGAACCGAGCTATGAACACACCTAGCAAATAGTTAATGACAAATAGTCCTTTTTTTTAATCTCCAACCGCTACTTTTTAGGTGCGCACTAGTCGATAGTTTTAGAAAAAGTATATTGAAAAGCATTTGGGCAAAATTAATTTTTTCTATAACCATCTACTATTCAATTGCCCCCATCCTTTTCCACTTGCTACTATATAATAATCCCTTAGCTTTTAAACTTTAGAAACACACTTAACTAACTTTGTTTGGTTCAAAATGGAGCCAACTAATTCAAGAGGTAATAGTTTGAGAGAAAAAATAATTAGGGGAAGTAGTTTGAGAGGGAGCTTAAGTACAAAGAGGAATAGTACTAATAACTCCAGGTGGACTGGCAATGATGGGGAGATTTTTAATCGTTCCACGAGAGAGGAAGATGATGAAGAGGCTCTTAAATGGGCAGCTCTTGAAAAACTTCCAACGTTCGATCGTTTGAGAAAAGGTCTCTTGTTTGGATCACAAGGTGCATCTGCTGAAATTGATATACATGATATTGGTTTTCAAGAAAGAAACAAGTTGCTTGAAAGGCTTGTCAAAGTTGCAGATGAGGATAATGAGAAGCTCTTGTTGAAACTCAGGCAAAGAATTGACAGGTAAGTGGATGTATCTTCTGTCATCTTTGATGGACGAAAAATAACTATATAGACGATACCAATTAGTTGTGATTAAATATCAGCAATGTTCGTTATTAGGAGTCTTTAGGACTTGTTAGAGATATATACGTTGTTAGAAACTTGTGGTCTTAAATATGTCATAATGTGGTTGTAGGACTTCTGAAACTCGCTGCCTTAAACATGTCATATCACTTGTGTAGCTACAGAAGTTTCTCACGGAAGCTAAGGTAGAATAAAAAGCTAAAGTCTGGTGTTTCTAGGTATAAAAATGTATCATTCTTTCTGTAATGAATTAATAAGGATATATTTTTACATAAACTAGAATGGAGGGAGTAATATGTAACTGAGACATATGTAAACAAAGTGACATGAATAGTGAGGATTCATATAGTCAAACTGTCTTGCTTACAAAGTGAGACATTGTAGTTGTTATGCTGTTGTTTATCTAAGACTAATTTGTTTTTATATTATTTAATTGAGACGGGCTTAAATGGAACGACATGGACGATGATGACTCATATTGTCAGTCTAACTTGGCTAGAATTGAGACGTAGTTATTGTAATGCTGTTGATTATCTATGACTAGTTGTTTGACAATTCTTATTTCTTTTCACAGAGTTGGGATAGATTTGCCAGAAATAGAAGTAAGATATGAGCATTTAACTATTGAAGCAGATGCATATGTAGGAAGTAGAGCTTTGCCTACATTTGTCAACTTTATCGCTAATTTTCTTGAGGTAAAATATCTAAAAGAAAATCTTGAATTCGAATATCAATTCTCTTTAACAAAAAGGATGTTTGTAACTAACTTTTTTTTTTTTTTTTTGGATTCATAGGATATATTGAACTCTCTCCATATGCTACCAAGTCGAAAGAGGAAACTAACTATTCTTAATGATGTGAGTGGTATCATTAAGCCTCGCAGATTGACTTTGCTTTTAGGACCTCCAAGTTCCGGGAAAACTACATTATTATTAGCTTTGGCTGGAAAGCTAGACTCTGCCCTTAAGGTAACACCATTAGTTCTACGTATCGAAGGGATTTAAGTTATATATACTGATAGTTCAAAGATTAGTTGTCATTTTTGTCGTTCCAACAATTAATATATTCTTCTTATTATAGACTGTGAATGCATAAAACATTTGTTTGTGTGGTTGTTTTTTTTTTTTTTAATTTGGAAATCAGGTTACTGGAAAAGTGACCTATAATGGGCATGAAATAAATGAGTTTGTGCCGCAAAGAACAGCTGCTTATATTAGCCAGTATGATTTACATATTGGAGAAATGACTGTGAGAGAAACCTTCGAATTCTCTGCAAGATGCCAGGGAGTTGGATCGGGTTATGGTTAGAATTTCTTTCCTTTTTTCTTAATCACTAAACCAAAAATGATCTTTAGTGGCAATTAATTAACGACAATAACTTAATTACCACTAAACATGTTTTTTTTAGAGGCATTTAGCACGGTTTGTAAATGTCCCTAAAGCCTATAGCGATATTGGATCCAGTGACAATTAATTAATGCTGGTAAAGTCTTTAGCACTCTTTATTAATATGCATATTTATTGCCGCTAAAAGTTGTTTTTGTTGCAGTGAATCTTGATCATATTTCAAACTTCTTGTTCTTTAAAAAAACATTTTGTGTTGAAATTTAACTATCGTGGATGATATATCGATTGATGTTTCTCGGAATTGTTTTTGCAGAGATGTTGGTTGAACTGTCAAGAAGAGAGAAAGAAGCTAAAATCAAGCCAGATCCTGATATTGATATTTTCATGAAGGTAAGCAAGTAGAATATTTCCTTTCTCGAAAACAAATGCTTATAATTATTTTGTGACAATGTAGGCAATAGCTGTTGAGGGAGAAGAAGCCAATTTTGTTACAGAATATGTTCTGAAGGTAACAAAAATATGTTTTCACTAATTTCTCTAAATTTCCGACGATCAGAAGGCTAAAGAAAATTTGATAACTAAGTGATTTGTGTATTTCACTGCAGCTTTTGGGGCTAGATATTTGTGCAGATACTATGGTGGGAGATGAAATGATAAGGGGTATTTCAGGAGGACAAAAGAAGCGTGTGACAACCGGTGAAATGCTCGTTGGACCGTCCAAGGCACTTTTCATGGATGAAATCTCAACTGGATTGGATAGTTCAACTACTTACTCAATAGTGAACTCATTAAGACAATCTGTGCAAATCTTGCATGGAACTGCTGTGATATCCCTCTTGCAGCCAGCACCCGAGACGTACAACTTGTTTGATGACATTATTCTGTTATCAGATGGGAAAATTGTCTATCAGGGCCCTCGAGAGCATGTCCTTGGCTTCTTCGAGTCCATGGGGTTCAAATGTCCAGATAGAAAAGGCGTGGCCGACTTCTTGCAAGAAGTATGTCTTACAATAAACTAATAAAGATGACAATCATTGATCTATTTTCCCTTCTGACGGTGGAAATTTAAATTCGTTGCAGGTGACTTCAAAGAAAGATCAACAACAATATTGGGTGAGGAGGGATGAAACTTACCGGTTTATCACGTCAAAAGAATTTGCTGAGGCATATCAATCCTTCCATGTTGGGAGGAAACTCGCGGATGAGCTTGCAGCTTCATATGACAAGAGCAAAAGCCATCCTGCTGCTTTGTCAACTCAAAAGTATGGTATAGGGAAGAAACAACTCTTAAAGGTCTGCACTGAACGAGAACTCTTACTAATGAAGAGGAACTCATTTGTTTACATCTTCAAGTTCATTCAGGTGACAACTTGTCAATGAAAATATTAAATTTCAAGTCTCCGGCTCATCATATTTACTTGCAAGTACTAATGCCTCATGGTTTTGATCTGTTCACAGCTTATAATTATGGCACTCATATCAATGACTCTGTTTTTCCGTACTAAGATGCCGCATGATACAATTGAAGATGGAGTAAAATATGCTGGTGCCCTCTTTTTTGTAGTCACTATGATTATGTTTAACGGAATGGCTGAGATCTCCTTGACAATTTACAAACTTCCTGTCTTCTACAAGCAAAGGGACCTTCTCTTTTACCCTTCATGGGCTTATGCAATTCCCACATGGATACTCAAAATCCCTATAACATTTGTTGAAGTTGGCCTTTGGGTGTTCCTCACTTACTATGTCATCGGATTTGATCCGAGCCCTGCAAGGTAAGAGAAGAAATAGATGATGCAGTATAAAGATCAGGTTACCTTCAACAGTTCCCTTTTCCCCGTGATTATTAAACATGAGTCTGTTTTTGCAGATTTTTCAAACATTTCTTGCTACTCATATTAGTAAACCAGATGGCGTCAGCATTGTTCCGCTTCATTGGGGCTGCTGGAAGGACCATGGGAGTTGCTAATACATTTGGAACATTTGTTCTGCTTTTACAGTTTGCATTGGGTGGATTCGTTCTTTCACGAGGTATATTTGGTGATTTATGTGTTCGTAGAAGCTTTAATCTTGCTAAAACCAACTACTGCTAACAGACTACTGCTGATGTTGTAGATGATGTGAAGAAATGGTGGATATGGGGTTACTGGTCATCACCGATGATGTATTCTATGAATTCAATTCTTGTGAATGAATTTGATGGAAAAAAGTGGAAACAAATTGCACCAATTGGAACTGATTCACTTGGAGTTACAGTTGTAAGATCTCGAGGGTTCTTCACAAATGCATACTGGTACTGGATAGGCGTCGGTGCACTAATTGGATTCACAATCATCTTTAACATCTTCTACAGTCTTGCACTGGCTTATCTCAACCGTGAGTATCTTTAGAGTTTTTCCATTTATTTTTCCTTAAAGGTGAATACATTGAATGTTTAGTTGAATATCTACAGCATTTGGTAAGCCGCAAGGTATGATATCAGAAGACAGTGATGATGCCAAAACAACGAGCACTGAGAAAGAAGTGTCCACTAGTGAGGGCCAGAATAAGAAAAAGGGAATGGTTCTTCCATTTGAACCACATTCTATAACCTTCGATGAAGTTACATACTCTGTTGACATGCCTCAGGTAACTAGCTGGGAATTGTTGTAGGATAAAAAAATTATGATACTTAACTTTCCAATGATACTTCCAGGAAATGAAAAATCAAGGTGCCACTGAAGATAGATTGGTACTTCTGAATGGTGTATGCGGAGCTTTTAGGCCCGGTGTTTTGACAGCATTGATGGGAGTAAGTGGGGCTGGAAAAACAACGTTAATGGATGTATTGGCCGGACGAAAAACAGGAGGATATATTGAGGGTAGTATCAAGATCTCTGGCTATCCGAAGAAGCAAGAAACATTTGCACGTATATCTGGATACTGTGAGCAGAATGATATCCATTCACCTTATGTTACAGTTTATGAGTCATTAGTATACTCAGCTTGGTTGCGTTTACCTTCTGATGTTGATGAAAAGACCAGAAAGGTTGGCTCCTTTTGAATATAAGTTAAATGCAATTAATGTGGAAATCATATGACATTTCCTATTTTATATCCTTGTGCAGATGTTTGTTGATGAAGTTATGGAACTTGTGGAGCTTACACCATTAAGGTCAGCGTTGGTTGGTCTGCCAGGAGTCAACGGTCTCTCAACCGAGCAACGCAAAAGGTTGACCATTGCAGTGGAACTAGTGGCAAACCCCTCTATCATTTTCATGGATGAACCAATTTCGGGGCTGGATGCAAGAGCTGCTGCAATTGTTATGAGAACTGTTAGGAACACAGTTGACACAGGACGAACCGTTGTTTGTACCATCCATCAGCCTAGTATCGACATTTTTGAAGCCTTTGATGAGGTGAATTCAATAATTGTCTTCTTTCTCTTTTGAAATTGAATACTCATATAAAGACCACTCTTTGCAGCTATTTCTAATGAAACGAGGAGGAAAAGAGATATATGTTGGTCCATTGGGTCACCATTCTTGCCATTTGATCAGATACTTTGAGGTAAGTTGTCTAAGCAGATAAATGAGCCTCCCGTTTTTTCAAGTTAATATGATTGAATAACAAACTAATTCTTCTTGTAATCAGTCAATTCCTGGGGTAAGTAAAATAAAAGATGGCTACAATCCAGCAACTTGGATGTTAGAAGTCACAAACTCAGCTCAAGAAATGATGTTGGGGCTTGATTTCACTGATTTATACAAGAAATCAGACCTTTACAGTAGGAATAAAACATTGATTAGTGAACTTAGCGTGCCTCGCCCTGGTACAAAAGACCTGCATTTCGACAATCAATACTCACAACCATTTTGGACCCAATGTATGGCTTGCCTTTGGAAGCAACATTGGTCATACTGGCGTAATCCTGCTTATACTGCAGTCAGATATATCTTTACAATCTTCATCGCCTTGGCCATTGGGACAATGTTCTGGGATCTTGGTAGTAAAGTGTAAGTCCAAACATATGACGGAACAAGTACTCATATAATCTTGAAAATACTTTCAGTTCTTAATGCTAAAAGCTTATTTTTTTTGGTATTACAGCGGTAAGAGCCAAGACCTATTTAACGCTATGGGATCTATGTATGCTCCTGTTCTCTTCCTTGGTTTTCAAAATTCATCATCAGTGATGCCTGTTGTAGCCGTTGAGCGTACAGTATTTTACAGAGAAAGAGCTGCTGGAATGTATTCTTCCATCCCATATGCCTTTGGACAAGTAAGCAGAGGCTCTAACTTCTTATAAGCCAATTTCTGGTTTAAAAAGTCTAAAAAGAAATAATTTCAATTTGCAGGCTTTCATTGAAATACCATATGTCTTTGTGCAAGCTGTTACCTATGGTGTTATCATCTATGCTATGATCGGATTTGAATGGACAGTGACCAAGTTCTTTTGGTACTTGTTTATCATGTATTTCACTCTCTTGTACTTCACCTTCTATGGTATGATGAGTGTTGCCATTTCCCCAAATCAACATGTTGCGCAAATTGTCTCTCTCTTCGGCTATGCAATGTGGAATCTTTTCTCAGGATTCATGATTCCACGACCTGTAAGTTCTTGAAACTATTCCATTTTGTTCTACATGAAAATCAATTTAGAGCTTGAAAATGATGACATGTTTTCATTGTTTTTAAATAACCAGAGTATGCCCATATGGTGGAGATGGTACTATTGGGTTTGTCCTGTTGCCTGGACATTGTATGGTTTGGTTGCATCGCAATTCGGAGACCTCCAAGATAAACTTACTTATAGTGATGAAACAGCCAAGCAATTCTTGAGGCGTTACTTCGGGTTCAAGCATGATTTTCTTGGAGTAGTTGCAGTTGTGACTGTTGCATATGCTGTTGTTTTTGCCTTCACATTTGCTTTGGCCATTAAGGTTTTCAACTTCCAGAAAAGATAGAAGAGCTTACCTGCTGAAGATATACATGACGAAAATTCAAGAAATGGTTATAAAACTTGTATATTCAGGTTACAAGTATATATATGTTCTGTTTGTTTTGTATCGCGTTACTATGCAGTGAAATGACCCGTTGATTTTGTAAGTTCGTCAGTTTGAATCGATTGTTTGTTTTTTCTTGATGAAGGTGATCCGTTAAACACCCCTCGCTGAATAATCGTACTGTGTATGTAGGTCAAATTTTATTTCAATATGTTAGTATTTGGAACGTCAAAAAAAATAAAGATTTAGCAGAAGCTTTTCTTCATCGAAGTGCCTCAAGGACGAGTTACTCTTAGTAATCCACTAATGTTTAACTTCGCCATCCTTCTTTGATGCAATCTGCTTATCTGAGCTGCAATGAATAAGTTTAACTTCACTATCCTTCTTTGCTTGCCTGGTAGCGTGAAACTTCACATTTATATGCTTGTTATGACCATGTTTAAATGGGTTTTTTGTCATAGACATTTATAAAGTACGGGTCCTAGTTGAGGTGTCAAAATGAAAACTGAAATAATGGCCAAAAAATAGAAGAGGAAAAATGCGTCATTAATTAATAAAAGTTGAATGGGAGTTGAACATGCCAAACTCTTTAATGATGCATACAAGAGAGGTTAAATGGATATACTGTCTTATCAATTAAAATTATCAACTTCAAATCAAAATCTAGTTTTTTTTTTTCTTTTCGAAAAAAAGTTTAAGATCTTTTATTAGAATTCGACTTCAGATTATCAATTCTATTAAGTCATCTCTAAACGACTAAGGAGTCTATAAGTGGATAGAAAAAAAGATCAGAAGATATGCAATGTTAAGATATACAACTCTTAAAGATGTAGAGTAAACAAAAGAAAATAGATTGAACCTAACATAAATATATAGAGTAACAAAATATTTAATGTCCCAATTAATGTCAATTCTTAAGCATTTTGATTCTAGCAGAAAACTTTGATGGTTTTAGATACTACAATATATAACCAGAATGGCCAATAAAGTTGACCTAGATCACTAGAGTTGTTACACCGAAAAATCAAACCAAACCAAAAAACAAATCAAATTATTGTCTGATAGTCTTTTTTTTTTAATACTAGCCGCTACCTTTAGCTGCGTACTAGCCGATAGTTTTTAAAAAGTATATTCAAACAGAATTAATTATTTTTTTTCAAACCATTTATATTCAATAGCCCCCCTCCTTTTCTACTTGCTACTATATAATAATCCCTTAGCTTTTAAACTTTCAGCAACACACTTAACTAACTTTGTTTGGTTCAAAATGGAGCCAACAAATTCAAGAGGTACTAGTTTGAGAGAAAAAATAATGAGGGGAAATAGTTTGAAAGGGAGCTCAAGTTTAAAGGGGAATAGTACTAACAACTCTAGGTGGACTAGCAATGACGTGGAGATTTTTAATCGTTCCACGAGGGACAAAGACGATGAAGAGGCTCTTATATGGGCAGCTCGCGAAAAACTCCCAACATTCAATCGTTTGAGAAAAGGTTTCTTGTTTGGATCACAAGGTGCATCTGCTGAAATTGATATACATGATATTGGTTTTCAAGAAAGAAACAAGTTGCTTGAAAGGCTTGTGAAAGTTGCAGATGAGGATAATGAGAAGCTCTTGTTGAAACTCAGGCAAAGAATTGACAGGTAAGTTGATGAATCTTCTGTCATCTTTGGTGGACGAAAAATATATATATAGTTGTGATTACATTTTAGCAGTGTATGGAGTTTAATTTAGGTCCAATGTTCGTTAGAGTTGTTAGAGATATATACGTTGTTAGAAAATCTAGAGAATTTATAGTGTTAGAGAAACTAACTTTCATACTCCTTGTACAAATTCATGTAATATAATTTGACTGCAGATGAAGATTAAGAAAGAAAACTTTTCGAAACTCGTGGCTGTAAACATGGCATGGCATATCACTTGTGTGGCTACAGAAGTTTCTCACTAAAGGTAGAATGAAAGGTTAAAGTGTCCTTCTTTCTTTAACGAACTAATAAGGAAACAGTTTTGCATAAACTGGAATGGAGGGAGAAATATTAAACTCAGACATATGTAAGTGGAGTGACATGGATTGTGAGGATTGAAATGTAGTTATTGTTATACTGTTGTTTATCTATGACTAGTTGTTTGAAATTTCTTATTTCTTTTCACAGAGTTGGGATAGATTTGCCAGAAATAGAAGTAAGATATGTGCATTTAACTATTGAGGCAGATGGATATATAGGAAGTAGAGCTTTGCCTACATTTACCAACTTTATCACTAATTTTCTTGAGGTAAAATATCTAAAAGAAAATCTTGATTTCGATACTCAGTTCTCTTTAACAAAAAGGATGTAACTAACTTTTTTTTTTGTTTTTTGGATTCATAGGATATGTTGAACTCTCTCCATATTCTACCAAGTCGAAAGAGGAAACTCACTATTCTTAATGATGTGAGTGGTATCATTAAGCCTTGCAGAATGACTTTGCTTTTAGGACCTCCAGGTTGTGGGAAAACTACTTTTTTATTAGCTTTGGCCGGAAAGCTCGACTCTGCCCTTAAGGTAACACCATTAGTTCTATGTATCGAAGGGACTTAAGTTATATATACTGACTGCAAAGATTAGTTATCATTTTTATCAGTTCAACAATTAATATGTTCTTATCATAGACCGTCAATGCATAGAACTTAAACTCCAGACCAAACGTTTGTTTTTGGTTGCTTTTTTTTCTGTTTTTTGGAAATCAGGTTACTGGAAAAGTGACCTATAATGGACATGAAATGAATGAATTTGTGCCGCAAAGAAAAGTTATATTAGCCAGTATGATTTACACATTGGAGAAATGACTGTGAGAGAAACCTTGGAATTCTCTGCCAGATGCCAGGGAGTTGGCTCGCGTTATGGTTAGAATTTCTTTCCTTTTTTCTTAATCTTGATTATGTTTCATACTTTCTTGTTCCATAAAAAATCATTTTGTGTTGAAATTTAACTAACGTAGATGATAAATCGATTGCTGTTTTTCGGAATCTTTTTGCAGAGATGTTGATTGAACTGTCAAGGAGAGAGAAAGCAGCTAAAATCAAGCCAGATCCTGATATTGATATTTTCATGAAGGTAAGCAACTAGAATATTTCCTTTCTCGAAAACAAATGCTTATAATCCTAATTATTTTGCGACAATGTAGGCATTAGCAACAGAGGGACAAGAAGCCGTTTTTGTTACAGATTATGTTCTGAAGGTAACAGAAGTTGATGTTCACTATTTTCTCAAAATTTCGGACGATCAGAAGGCTGAAGAAAATTCGATAACTGAGTGATTTCTGTATTCTACTGCAGCTTTTGGGACTGGATATTTGTGCAGATACTATGGTGGGAGATGAAATGATAAGGGGTATTTCAGGAGGACAAAAGAAGCGCGTGACAACCGGTGAAATGCTAGTTGGACCGAAGGCACTTTTCATGGATGAAATCTAAACTGGATTGGATAGTTCCACCACTTACTCAATAGTGAAATCTCTAAGACAATCTGTGCAAATCTTGAACGGAACTGCTGTGATATCCCTCTTGCAGCTAGCACCCGAGAAGTTCAACTTGTTTGATGACATTATTCTATTATCAGATGAAAAAATTGTCTATCAGGGCCCTCGAGAGGATGTCCTTGGTTTCTTCGAGTCCATGGGCTTCAAATGTCCTGATAGAAAAGGCGTGGCCGACTTCTTGCAAGAAGTATGTCTTACAAGAAACTACAAAACTAATAAGGTTGACAAGCAATGATCTATTTTCCCTTCTGATGGTGAAAATTTAAATTTATTGCAGGTGACTTCAAAGAAAGATCAACAGCAATATTGGGCGAGGAGGGATGAAACTTACCGGTTTATCACGTCAAAAGAATTTGCTGAGGCATATCAATCGTTCCATGTTGGGAGGAAACTCGCGGATGAGCTTGCAGCTTCATATGACAAGAGCAAAAGCCATCCTGCTGCTTTGTCAACTCAAAAGTATGGTATAGGGAAGAAACAACTCTTAAAGGTCTGCACTGAACGAGAACTCTTACTAATGAAGAGGAACTCATTTGTTTACATCTTCAAGTTCATTCAGGTGACCACTTGTCTGTGAAAATTTTAAATTTTCTCGTCTCCGGCTCATCATATTTGCTTGCAAGTACTAATGCCTCAAGGTTGTGATCTGTTCACAGAATATGATTATGGCAGTCATAACAATGACCCTCTTTTTCCTTACTAAGATGCCCCATGATACTATAGAAGATGGAGGAAAATATGCTGGTGCCCTCTTTTTTATAGTCACTCAGATTATGTTTAGCGGAATGATTGAGATAGGCTTGGTAATTTACAAACTTCCTATCTTCTACAAGCAAAGGGACCTTCTTTTTTTCCCTTCATGGGCTTATGCAATGCCCTCATGGATATTCAAAATCCCTATAGCATTTGTTGCAGTTGGCCTTTGGGTGTTCCTCACTTACTATGTAATTGGATTTGATCCAAGCCCTGTAAGGTAAGGAAAGAAAAAGACGATGCAGTATAAATATCAGGTTAAAAAAAAAGATGATGCAATATAATTATCAGGTTAACTTCAACAGTTTCCTTTTTCCTTTTGCAGATTATTCAAACATTTCTTGCTACTCATATTAGTAAACCAGATGACATCAGGAATGTGCCGCTTCATTGGGGCTGCTGGAACGACCATGGGAGTTGCAAATACATATGGAACATTTGCTCTGCTTTTACTATTTGGATTGGGTGGATTCGTTCTTTCACGAGGTATATTTGTTTATTTATGTGGTTGTAGAAGCTTTTATCTTGCTAAAACCGACTGCTGCTAATATTGTAGATGATGTGAAGAAATGGTGGATATGGGGTTACTGGTCTTCACCGTTGATGTATTCTATGAATTCAATTCTTGTGAATGAATTTGATGGGAAAAGGTGGAAACACATTGCACCAACTGGAACTGATTCACTTGGAGTTGCAGTTGTAAGATCTCGAGGATTCTTCCCAAATGCATACTGGTACTGGATAGGTGTCGGTGCACTTATTGGATTCACAATCATCTTTAACATCTTCTACAGTCTTGCACTGGCTTATCTCAACCGTGAGTATCTTTGGAGTTTTTCCATTTATTTTTCCTTAAAGGTGATTACATTGAATGTTTAGTTGAATATCTACAGCATTTGGTAAGCCGCAAGGTATGATATCAGAAGACAGTGATGATGCCAAAACAACGAGCACTGAGCAAGAAGCGTCCACTAGTGAGGGCCAGACTAAGAAAAAGGGAATGGTTTTTCCATTTGAACCGCATTCCATCACCTTCGATGAAGTTACATACTCTGTTGACATGCCTCAGGTAACTAGCTGGGAATTGTTGTAGGATAAAAAAAATATGATACTTTCAGTGATACTGAACTTTCCAATGATACTTCCAGGAAATGAAAAATCAAGGTGCCACTGAAGATAGATTGGTACTTCTGAATGGTGTATGCGGAGCTTTCAGTCCCGGTGTTTTGACAGCATTGATGGGAGTTAGTGGTGCTGGAAAAACAACGTTAATGGATGTATTGGCCGGACGAAAAACAGGAGGATATATTGAGGGCAAGATCTCTGGCTATCCGAAGAAGCAAGAAACATTTGCACGTATATCTGGATACTGTGAGCAGAATGATATCCATTCACCTTATGTTACAGTTTATGAGTCATTAGTATACTCAGCTTGGTTGCGTTTACCTTCTGATGTTGATGAAAAGACCAGAAAGGTTGGATCCTTTGGAAAGTCAGTTAAATGCCTATAAAGGTGGAAATGATATGACATTTCCTATTTAATATCCTTGTGCAGATGTTTGTTGATGAAGTTATGGAACTTGTGGAGCTTACACCATTAAGGTCAGCCTTGGTTGGTCTGCCAGGAGTCAATGGTCTCTCAACCGAGCAACGCAAAAGGTTGACCATTGCAGTGGAACTAGTGGCAAACCCCTCTATCATTTTCATGGATGAACCAACTTCAGGGCTGGATGCAAGAGCTGCTGCAATTGTTATGAGAACTGTTAGGAACACAGTTGACACAGGAAGAACCGTTGTTTGTACCATCCATCAGCCTAGTATCGACATTTTGAAGCCTTTGATGAGGTGAATTTAATAAATGTGTCTTCTTTCTCTTTTGATATCTTTACATAGTATTAGAGCCAAGTCCATCCCCGTTTGGGCTCCCGGTCTACGCTCCAGTTGGGCTTGGGACTGAAGGGGGTGTTAGAGTGGGTAAAAGTCTCACATTGGTTGGGGAATGGACTAGTGATCTGCTTATATGAACTTGGACAATCCTCCCGTCATGAGCTAGCTTTTGGGGTTGATATAGGTCGAGGTGCCATATCTGTACAAATACTAATATACAGACCACTCTTTGCAGCTATTTCTAATGAAACGAGGAGGAAAAGAGATATATGTTGGTCCATTCTTGCCATTTGATCAGATACTTTGAGGTAAGTTGTCTAAGCAGATAAATGAGCCTCCCGTTCTTCAAGTTAATACGATCGAATAACAAACTAATTCTTCTTGTATTCAGTCAATTCCTGGGGTAAGTAAAATACATGATGGCTACAATCCAGCAACTTGGATGTTAGAAGTCACAAATTCGGCTCAGGAAACGATGTTGGGGGTTGATTTTACTGATTTATACAAGAAATCAGACCTTTACAGGAGGAATAAAACATTGATTAGTGAACTTAGCATGCCTCGCCCTGGTACAAAAGACCTGCATTTTGACAATCAATACTCACAATCATTTTGGACCCAATGTATGGCTTTCCTTTGGAAGCAACATTGGTCATACTGGCGTAATCCTGCTTATACTGCCGTCAGATATATCTTTACAATCTTCATCGCGTTGGCCATTGGGACAATGTTCTGGGATCTTGGTACTAAAGTGTAAATCCCCAAACTTATGATGAAACAAGTACTCATATAGTCTGGAAAATACTGTTAGTTCTTAATGCTAAAAGCTTATTTTTTTTGTGTTATAGGGGTAAGAAACAAGACCTATTTAACGCTTTGGGATCAATGTATACTCCTTATTTTTCTCAGGATTCGTTGTTCCACGACCTGTAAGTTCTTGAAACACTTCCATTTTATTCACATGAAAATTAATTTTGGAGCTTGAAAATGATGATATGTTTTCGTTGTTTTTTCTTTTTAAAATAGAGTATGCCCATATGGTGGAGATGGTACTATTGGGCTGATCCTGTTGCCTGGACATTGTATGGTTTGGTTGCATCACAATTCGGAGACCTCCAGAACAAAATTACTGATAGTGATGAAACAGCCAAACAATTCTTGAGGCGTTACTTCGGGTTCAAGCATGATTTTGTTGGAGTAGCTGCAGTTGTGACTGTTGCATATGCTGTCGTTTTTGCCGTCACATTTGCTTTGGCTATTAAGGTTTTCAACTTCCAGAAAAGATAGAAGAGCTTACCTGCTGAAGATCTACATGTGGAAAATTGAAGAAATGCTTATAAAACTAGTGTATTCAGGTTACCACTTGAAGATGTATATATATGATCTGTTTGTTTTGTATCGCGTTACTCTGCAATGAACTGACCCATTGATTTGTAAGCTGGTCAGTTTGAATCGACTGTTTGGCTTTTCGTGTCGAAGGTGATCTGTTAAACACCCTTCGCTGAATAATTGCACCGTGTTTATAGGTCAAATATTACTTCAATATGTTAGCATTTGGAACTTCAGAGCAAAGCTATAATGTTTAACTTCGTCATCTTTCTTTGCTTGCCCCATAGCATGCATAAACCTCGACAGAAGACTTGTCACGGACATGAGATCAGGTCTTGTTGCTGTCAAATATAGAAAACTAGCAATTAGACTTCTATAAACTGTTGGATCAGTCATATCACCTCCTTCAGACTTCGAATTATTTTCATTGTGAAACCAGTAGGGTCGATACAGGCTTGCACACCAAAAGCTAGCTCGTGATGGGAAGATTGTGCAAGACCATATAAGAAGGTTGAAGGCCAGTCCATTCCTAAGTGAATGATGTGGGATTCAACACGTTGTAGGCGGAAGGCCAGTCCATCACCTCATAGGTGACGGGTATGTTTACTCCTGCAGCATATGCCGGAAGAGTGTAAAACAAGTTGGATAGTGTATTAGCCAGACGTTAAACCTGCAATAGTTGTTTGGATTCTCTTGAATACAAGGGCAAAGTTATTACTTACAAAGGTGGTCAGTTATACACCCTATTACTGAATAATTGCACGGGGTATATAGATCAAATATTACTTTTATATATATGTATCAAATCTTGAACATCCTTAACGAAATTCCTGGTTTTGCCGCTTGAACACCTCTAAGTAGGAAAAGTCCATCGAGAAACGAATGCACATGTTAATTATATGTAAGAGAACACATTGCATTCAAGTATTTGCTTATCAAATTACAGATCATTCTTAAAAGTTACATCATTGTACCCAAATATTCTCACAAAACAAGAAATTAACTGTTGTTGGATTACTTCTTCAGCAGGAAGCTCTATATCTGCAGCTTCATTTTTCAAAGATGTAACATCTTTATTTGCAATTCCACAAGGCACAATATGGTTGAAGTAGCTTAAATCTGGATCCACATTGAATGATAATCCATGAGATGTAATACCAGATGAAATCTGAACTCCAATCGCGCCTATCTTTCTGTTCTCAACCCATACACCTGTTTCACATCTCTGTCCAACCTCTGCCTTCACACCATTCGTTGATGCTAATTCAATCATCGTTAGCTCGAGTTTCTCCAGATACTTTCTAGCCCCCAAACCGATATCTCTCAGTGAGATAATTGGATACAAATTGCTTGATGAGGACCATGAGAAGTAATGTCACCTCCTCTTTGTGTGTAGTGAAGTTCTTCCCCTATGGATTTGAGCTCAGAATCAGGAATACATAGATTGTCTCTTGCCAACGGTGCATGTTGGAGAGATAATAAGGTATCGGAATTTTCTATCAGATCCAAGCTTTTCTTGCAGCTTCAATGCCTCCAAGTAGTTCATAGTGCCCACTTTCCAAACCTCAAGGGTACTACGCCTCATTTTTTCCGCGTAAATCACAGAACAATCATCGAAAGCTTTGGAACAGTTAGCAAGGATCCTGTTTGTTGTAGTGGAAATATGAATCAAAGTCAGCAAGATAATGATAAGATGAGTAGGCTATAATTTGAGCATATAGAGAAACAAAATGATGTTGAAATCCAGACGTGTGGATAACAAGCCCGCCTTTTTACCCTTCTCCACTTAAATACCACGCTTTTGTCTTTGACATAATTCAAACTCCTCATGTACTCCTAATCCACACATCACACACCACACACAGGCACGTAATAATACTTTAAAGATTAGAACTTGACTGTCAATTTTTGACAAGTTTTGGTCTCCTACAATTAAGGTGTAAATCAGAACTGGAAAAAAGTAAAATCTCATGTCAAAATTTGCAATGTAATCATCCCCAATATTATCTAATTTTCTATCCAAGATTCATACCTGGAATATTAATAAATGACGCATCACACAAGTACCGAATACTAGTAAATTAAAAAGAGGAAAAAATATGAACAGTTCTCTATAGTTTTGACCTTTCAAATTAGTCAAAAGTATCACTTTTGATCTCCATCTATGTTTAATGAACTACAATAGTTAGATTTGATGGGAACTGTGAAAAAAATAGAGGAAATTCACATGCTCCAAAGAGGCAAAGAACCTGCGAAAAAAATACATCTCCAAATGCAGTAATGTGTGTGAAAATGCTACCAGAAGTTCTCTCTCTTTTTCAGATAAACAAGTTTAATCTCCGTATATTGTGCCACTTACAATACAACTGTTAATGTACTTTTTACACATCACTACAAGAATGAAGAACTGATTTCTATTATTATTATTATATATACAAGTGAAACTCTTGTATTACATAGTGGAAATCTTATGAGGAACAAGAAAGCATGCATACACCCGGACGATGAGCCCAAGCTGGAGGCAAGTGCGCGTATTTCTCCATGCCAGGTTGTTCATCAAATGGACGTTGCATAACCTTCAATAACTGCCGAACCTCCTCAAAATCGCCTTGTTCTGCTGCATCAATGGCATTCTGGCATAGATAGTTTCTGAGGATGTACTTTGGATTTACAGAATTCATTGAAACTTTCCTCTCCTCATCTAATACACCAGTTGCAGAGAGCTGCAAGATGTAGAAAAGTGAGACCATAAGTACCTCACATACAAGAATGGAACTTGATGATTTCCAGAGAAGAGTCCACACAAAACAACCGCATAAAACAATGGTGTAAGCAGGATTTTACGCAAGCAGTGTCTATCTATTATCACAACTCAACTACTCAATTTGCAAATGAGTTAACGTCTAAGTTATGGAAGTTACAAGGCTTTGCTTCCTGCTTCAAATTGATGTTTACTCTAACATTGTTTTTCAAGTTGTATCAGCCTTATATATAGATACTATCTTTTTAAGAACTACTTACATACAACAACAACATACCCAATGTAATCATACAAGTGGGGTCTAGGGAGGGTGAGATGTATGCAGACCTTACCCTACCTTTGTGGGGTAGAGAGGTTGTTTCTGATAGATCCTCGGCTTAAAAGGGAAGTTATTCATAGAAGGGTTGCAAGCAGAAAAAATGACAACAAAATATCAAGATATAAAGCAATGAAGCAACAAATAGTAGACACACATGAAGAAAAAGAAACTATGTGATCACTAAATATTACTACTAATAAGGAGAAAAAGGATATGGGGCAAGCCCCCTCTCTCTCCCACCTAATGGGTGACCACACTATTATCTACATACAAGTATAGAGAATCTCTTTCAACGAAGAGGGGTCATCTGACACCTCTTGTAGAAGTATGTATCTGCCACAGCACAAACCGAGCACAAGGTGTTAGACATAATAGAGGAGGAAGCAGGATGCTAACATGAAAAGCCATTTCAATTGATGGGAATATAAGTCACATTCAATGCCATACAAGAACGGTGTCACAACTACTTCTCACCCATTGCTTATGTCTACTATCTGTTATTTCCTTTACGTCTTTCTTCTTGCTTTTTCAGGCCCAGGGGAGAGGGGACTGGAAAGATGGAAGCCTTGAAGAATAAGGCAGGGGTGGGGATGAATTTGAAAATCTTCACATGGATGGAAACTGCTATCCATTACCACCTACCATTACTGGTGTCTAAGGAACAAACAAGGTGAGCAACTCGCCATCCTAAAAGAACATTTGACAACAGTTTAAAGAACAAAACCATAACAACTTATTATTGAAGTGAATAACAAATCAAATACGGGCAGTTCCAGGACAAAGTCCAATTTCAAAGGACCTTATGTTACCCGACATTATATTACCCTACTCACTGCAATATTGAGCTCAAGAAGCTATACTAATTCCAAACACATTATATGCTTCATTCTATTTGGGAAAATTATATAATATTGGACTGAAATGAGCTTAAATGGACCAGACATAGACAGTGAGGATTCATATAGCCGACCCTTGGGATTGAGGCGGCGGCATTGTATTATTTGAATAAGGAAATTCACCATCACATACCTCTTGTATATACGACTTTACCCAGCTTGTCCAGGCTTCCCTGCGTTCCATACCAATATCTAAGAGAACATCTTTAAGAGGAATCAACAATTGGTCCTCTGGAATTGCAGGATCAGCTTTGATGTTTGATAGAGATCGAAAGAAATTAGTGTAATCAACTTTATCGGAGACCATATTCTTGAGTAGTTCACCAATCAACTTTTTATTGTACTTCGCCAGACCAAGTTTCCTGGTCATGATATCTTGATAATCATCCATGAAT
This sequence comes from Solanum etuberosum, assembly GCA_029582245.1. NCBI lineage: Eukaryota > Viridiplantae > Streptophyta > Magnoliopsida > Solanales > Solanaceae > Solanum > Solanum etuberosum. The sequence goes on along the minus strand of JAJONR010003056.1, from coordinate 15,861 downwards.
TTGTTACCATATCTAAAGAAGTCAACAGATAAACATCAAAAACAGCAAAACAGAGAAATAATTGAGTAATCACAGAGACATAACATTTGAGCAAATGGCCAAATGCTAGTATCTAAAGATACCTTTCCATGGCATAATCTGCCTCTTTGTCACATAGCAACTCGGCAGTAGATAGAGCAGAGGTAAACTGCGCAATATTCCATAAACCTACATCTGGCTGATTTGCAAAACAATATCTTCTGCCAGGAAGATCAGTGGTATTTGGTGTGTAACTGGGATCAAAAGAATCTAAAAAGCCAAAGGGACCATAGTCAATAGTGAGTCCTAACACGCTCATGTTATCAGTGTTCATGACTCCATGTGTGAAACCAACATCCTGCCACCTGGCAATCATGGACGCAGTCCTCTCAGCAACTTCCACTGCCCATGCTGAAATAATGCACCCAAATCAATTGGATGTAGGGAAGCAAATTGTCAAAAGTATACATGGACTAGTGCACTTATATTCTTTCTAAATCTTGTGGTCTTAAACATGACATGTGGAAAGTAAAAAATTTAGAGTTGCGCCAAAAAAGGAAAGAGACATTCTTTATTAAACGGACTAAAAAGAAAAGTAAGACAAACGAATTGAAACGGAGGGAGTATTTGAATATGATAAAGAGTGTCACCAAAAATGGAGAAGTTTGATACACTGATTAGTCCTCAATGAACAACTGCTATTACTCTCCTTGCGCACTCTATATGCAGTCTTTATAAGGAGATTAAATTTTTCATAGGCAAGGGAATCCCTATATTATCTTCAAGATAGCCTTTATATTACCTGCATACTTGTTTGAAGTTAAATCCACAGCTGAATTGTCTTCCTCGCCTGTATTAGATGATATGCTTTCACTCCTAGTCATATTCTCCAAATGGGGGAAGTGATATCTAATGGCATAGTCTGCCAAAGCACGGACGATCTCAAAATCCTTTTTTCCTCTAGAGGCATGCAGTTGATAAGAACCAAAACGCAGAAACGATTGGGCAACTCTGCAGACAATTGCACCAGGTTCATCTTTGGGATTTCCACTGCATGAGACAGAAGACAGTAATCAATAGTGGAAACGAAAATGCACTAGAATGAACAAAGTAACAATTATGTGGAGTATAATTCTAAGACATGAATTACTATGCAGACTCCAAACCTCCCCATAAAGATGTCTATAGGTGCTTCTCATCAAACTCCTCACAGTTTCATTCTTCCAAAGGCATAGAAGATTTGAAGGCAAAGATGATAGACATGATGAAGAGAACACTAAATACAATCGAGGCTAGCAAAATGATTTCTTGCTGATTTATGCAACTTATCAAACAACATAAAAAATTGTCGCTGAGGAACATACTCATAAAACACATCCCTCATGACATCTTTTCCTGTCGTCACTAGACAAAGTGCTCGTGTTGTTGGGATTCCAAGACCGTGCATTGCTTCACTACAAAGGAATTCTCGGATGCTACTACGAAGCACTGCAAGACCATCAGCAAAACGACTATATGGGGTCTTTCCAGCACCCTTAAGCTGCAGTTCCCACCTTTGTGACTTTGAATTCAAAATCTCTCCAAGAGTAATTGCCCTACCATCCCCTAACTGCCCGGCCCACATGCCAAACTGATGTCCTCCATAATTTTGGGAATAAGGTATCCTGCAGAATCAAGTCCAACCTTAGATGTTGTTTCATTACTAAAATTTCAAAGAAAAAGTTGACAAGCTTCAAGAAACTTACGCTCCCACCAATGGTGATGCCCCCGAGAAAATAAGGGGAAAATCAGGCCTCTCAAATCTGAAAGATTAAAGTAAGTCTATGACAACTTCATCAAGCCACAATTAGCATGGCCATAACATCATCAAACTTTTAAAAACTCACTCTCTAGGATCCAATTCAAGTAACTCCGCCACTGATTCTGACCATGCTACAAGCTGAGGGTTATTGACCGGTACAGAGGGTAACACTTTCGTGTAGCAAGCATGCAACACCTACAAGCACAATGTTTGATACAGATAATGACTTGCAAAAGGATTCTATCTTCAGTTACTGACATTTCAAACTCAATGTAAACTGCATTGCTTATCACATAGGTAACAACTATTTTCCACATTTTTTGCAATCAAGGAATAACTTCTATGGCACATCAGCACGAGTATATCTATTATAAACCTAACTTGTTAGCTAGTTATGAATAAACAATATTCCCTCCAGCCCAATTTATACGGCACTCTTTCCATGTTGAGACATCTAGAATATTTGACATAATCCCATTTCTACATGCTGAAAACTTAAGTAATTCAAATTCATTATACATTTACGCTTATCAAGTTTTAAACTTCAATGTGAAGCCTTCTGTACCAAAATTACATTTCAACCATTACTTCAATATTTTCTCCCAAGCTCTCACTAATGTGTAATACTTCTGTTCTAATATACATGACATTTATATTTTTTGGACTTCAAGATATTTGACACCATTCTCGCACAACTTTCCAGAATTCAATTTCATTAAGCTATTCAAATTTTTTATTTTGATATGATTAATCAAACTGACTTCTCAACGATTACCTTAATATTTTCTTCCACTACCACTAATACAATATATAAGTCTAATTAACAATTTAACCTCATATTTGGCAAACACAATCACACAAATAGGATGAAGGGGAATAGAAAAAACAACAAGAAACCCAGTGTAATCCCACAAGTGGGGTCAGGGGAGGGTAAAATGTATGCAGCCTTACCCCAACCTTTATGGGTAGAAAGGTTGTTTCCGACTGCCATCGGCAACCCTCCTCCTTTAGCGGGATTGGGACAGGCAATGTGAACCAGCTCACACGGACGGAGGGAGTAACTCAAGATATTCCAACCAGTTTCTCATGTCTTCAAACAAAATCCAATCTTGAATATGCATTACTACTTAAAATTTGAGCTTTTGAGACATCTTCTCTGTCAAATGAACTTTTCGACCAAGATTTTACTATCTTCTCTCACTATCACTAATACAATATAGGCATAACACATAAACAAACACTCAAACTAAGTCTCATCTAGCAAGCAAGCACTCCAACTTTAAGAGTGTACATCTAGACACCTCAACTAGATTTCAACTAGCAACCAAACACTCCAACTCACCTTTACTATGTCTCGTGGACACCCGATGCTGACATGGCCCATAAAATTTGGAAGCCAAGTTGAACTGTCTTTATCTATTATGCCCATAATATATAAGTCAAATCAACTACTTTAACACCATAAAGAGTAATATCCCCAATAAAAAAAAAAACACCTTTTACATTCAATCAAATAAAAATTCAATCTTGAATACAAAATCTTTGAAAAATTAGAACACAAACCTCTCTTGGAATACTATCACTTCTGGGGTCACCAGGTAGTTCACGAACAAAAGAGTTATCCCAATTAAGCTCTTCAAGATTCATCTTAAGCTTAATTTCAACTCCTTCTAAGTTTTGTTTCTTTAAATCAACAGTGGCAGCAGAGTCCATTGAAGCTGCTGTGCTCTGAGAAAACACAAAACGGTGTCGTTTTTGATGAATTGGGAACTGAAAAGGGGGTTTAGGGCAAAAAGAGAATCTGGGTCGGAGAAATTTGGCGGTGGAAGAGAGGAAGAAAGCGGTGGTGGAAGAAGAGGTGTGAGTAATGTGGGAAAGCATTTTTTTTTGGTAATTTATGGGTTGAATTATTACTTGAAGAAGTATACTATACTTTTTATATTTTTGTTTATTTTGTTTTGGGTTCATCTTTTCCCTCTCTTGTTTATAGCTCCTGTTATGTGTGGAATCCGAGTAAAAATAGAGTTACGAAAATATATTATTCGTAATTTCACAGTTATCTTTCTTAGGAGGTAAAAATGTTGTTTTCAATAGAATTTTGAACCAACAAATGAATGAGGTTGGTTAATTTTTATGTTTGTTGGAATCAGTAACCCCTGACATAAACATGTATGAGTTTAACTGAAATAACTACTTATTTCATATAATTTTTTCTCTATATTTCAATTTATGTGATGTTATTTAACTTGACACTGAGCTTAAGGAAAAAAGAAAAGTTTTTAAAATTTACGATCTAAAATAAATCAAAGATCTTTGTGCGACTATAAATCTTTGTATGGTATTTTAACTAATGATTTTAAACATCCCATGTGAGATGATGAAGTTAACGAGTTGTTAATTAAGAAATAGATTATTTTTTTAAAACAGACTAAAAGAAAAGGCAAGATAAGCAAATTGAAACGCGAGAAGTACATTTTATATTAGTCAGATTTTAGAAGGACAAACAAGTTATTCCACCATAAGAATTTCAAGATTCAATCTTATAAAATTTGATTGTAAATTCAAATATAGATTTTTATTATTTTTTTTAAAACGACGTAAAAAAATATTATAAATCATACTCCCTCCGTTCCTATTTATATGTCACCATTTTAGATTTCACGTGCATTAAGAAACTAAGTAAGTTTACTATTCTACTCTTATTTAATTTTTTTGGAACTCAAGTTTTCAATTAATGAATATGAATTAATTTATTTTGATTAATTAATTTAACCAATGAACATGAATCATTTACTTAGCTTTTCTAAGTTGGTCTTTGCATATTTTCAAGGCTAATAACTCACAAGGGTAAAAAATGTACAATATGGTAATTTATGCATTGATTTTATGAAATAACAAGTATTATAGACCAACTATTTATAGAAAGGGATGACATATAAAACGGAACGGAGGGAGTAACACTTAGATTATTTAAAAGACATAAAAAGAAAAACTCAATCAATATTTTTTAATCGACTCTCGAAATTACAACGGTATCGGTAATAAATATAATGAAGGAGTATTAAAAATAGTGAAATATAAAGCTTATGTAAAGAGACATGATGCAAGTCTTTTCAAATATCCTATTAGCCAATATATTACTAGTAGTACTAATAATTAGCCTGTTCACCTTCTCATACTCTTCACATTTCTCAATGCAAGTAAAGTAAAGCCCTTTTGTTTCATTATTTCAACTTTCAAAAGTATTACATAGAAGAAGAAGAGTGTAAAGCTATGAGTCCAATAACTAGAGCTAAGAAAATTAAACTAGAAGAAGATGAAGAATTAAGTAGAATAAATGGTTTGTCACAAAGACTAAAAAATCTTGAAGCTTTTAATGAGATCAATGACTTTACTAATCAGCCTGATTCACTTCGTCGTAGTGTTCGATTACAATACTCTCTTATTAGAACCATTGTTGATGGTATTTGTAAAAAAAAATTCTTACACATTTTATGCCATTGAATTTGCTACAATTTTTTATTTTTTTTTTTGATTTTTGGGGTTTTCTTGAAATGCAGAGACAAGATGTGAACTTGGAGCTGCAGGATCAAATAAGTTCAACATTGTGTTGAATAGTGTTCATGACTTGTATCTCAATGGTATTTATTAGCTTTCTTATATATGTGTGTGAACGAGAGCTTTGGTGCAACTGGTAAAGTTGTTGCTATGTGAGTTATGAGTTTTGAGCTGTGGAAAAAACCTCTTGTAAGGTTAGGTACAATAGACCCTTGTGGTTTGGCTCTTCTCCGGGCTTGTGCATAGCGGGAGCTTAGTGCAATGGGTTGACCTTTTATATATGTGTGTGTATTCATGTACTTTTGACGTCTTAATTTATGTGATGCACTTTGATTCGGACATGAAGTTTAAGAAAGATTTTTTCTGTGAACTTTTGGTTTAGGAACAAGCCATAGATATTTGGAAGTTTAAAGTTAAATTCTTTCTAAACTATATTGAAAGAGGTTGGTTTTCTTGAGACAAAGTAAAAAAAGAAAGTGCATCATGTGAATTAGGAAAGTGGTCTTTTATGTGTTTGGATACCTCCTCGATCTATGCTTCTTTCTTGTGGCATAACAGAACAATTTAGAAAGGGGTATCACCTGACACTGCTTTGCGAGAAGTGTTTATCCTTATATGTATATGTAAAGAACAATATTGACATATGAAATAAGCGATCACGTCTCATTTTCATTTTGCTACTCTTGATGTTGTTCCAAAATAGACTACGATTTCTATTCTTCGATAAGTTACAATTTTTTGTTTGTTGCTTGAAGTACTACTCTCCAAGGTGTGCTCCACTTTACTCTTGACTCCCTAAGCTATAAATGTGATTTCATAATGTGTTATCTCAATATCAATCGCCACGTGAAATTGCTGCAACAAATTGTTATGTATTTTCCCCTGCTTTTCTCTCTTGGTATACTTTATAATGTATGGTTTTCCAGTTAACAGGCCAAGAGAGCAAGTGGCGGATGCAGAGGCCTTGCTCGGACTTACCAATACTGTTGTGGAATCTCTCCAATTACGTCCCAATTGTAGTATCTCACCTTCTATATTCATCTCTTGGTTGCTTCAAGTCTACAGTTTACGAAAAGGACGTTCAAAGAATGCAATGGAACATTTCATCATTGGGAAGTCACTAAAAACTGTGAATTGGGAAAAGATAGGAGCTGATGCTTCACTCGTGTTTATGGAAGGCAAAGGTTGCAAGACAATGTAAGATTATCATTTCTTTACTAGTGAATTTGAAAAGAACAAAGAAAAATAATGTAATCTGTTGAGTGCTTTCGGCTCGTTCTCAGGCTTGGAGTTCTGAAAACTGAATTTAAGCCAAGGAAGCAGCTTGTAGTTTATCATTCTTATCCGAAAGAGATTGTGGTTTACAGGAAAATGCCTCCGAGAAAGGTCTACCTTACTCGGCCAAAATTGGTATGGTCATTTCCCCTACTTTTAATTTTCTTTGGAGATTGCAGCTTCCATATGCATTTTGGTAAATAATCTTCCATTCGCCGAGTCTCTTTAATAGGTTGCTGGTGAAACTGTCGAGGACAAACCTGATGTTAGCAAGAATATGTCAAACATATCGGAGCTCTTAAAGGAGAAGAAAAGTGTCATGCTTGACGAACTCTTTTTAAGGAGAAATTCCTTTGCTCATACTGTTGAGAATTTGTTTGCACTTTCTTTTTTAGTACACGATGGGCAGGCTTCAATCTCCGCTGATGAAACTGGTTCTCGTTTCGCTTGCAAGATAGGTAAATTCACTCTGCCATTCTGGATGAGATATTCTACTATGACATTAAAACTAAAAGCATATCACGAGTTATTTCACGTATATGATCATTGAACTTTATTCTATCTGTTCGCTTGTACCTTTCCGCTTATTCCTTTCTGAATTGTAATATGATGAATCAATTCTCCAGTTCCGCGGAGCATTACACATCGTGGAGCTGTACGCCACCAGTTTGTCTTGAGATATGATTACAATGATTGGAAGGTATCGTAATGTTAACATAGTGTCAAGTATATGAATTTGGAATATTCATTAGTATCATTTTTTGTATTTTTTGTTGTACTCTCCTTCCTTCACTTGGATGTTGTATGTTGACCATGTTAAACTGTCCGCAGCTGATGCAAACTTTAGTGCCAGAAGGAGCAGAGCTAACGCCAAATAGGGAATGAAGGCTCGTTCTGATATGCTTCACCTCTAACTATATGACTGAAAAGAACAACTGCTATGGAGTAGATGTCACAAGCTGTTGTTTTGTGCAATATCTGGCTGTGAAGTGAACGATAAATGAAACGATCTGCAAATGAAGTAGGTAAAATGGCGTGTTTTTGTATATTATCAGCTCTGGAAACTGGTCAATATATCTTTTGGGTAAATAGTATGTTTACATGTATATGTATTAAGTTGATCCATCTCTCTTTTGGGAAAATTCCCTGTTTATATCTAAAAACATTTTAAGCTGTGCAAGCTGATATATTACTATAAGTTTTGTAAGGTGATATGTCTGTTAATTTCGATAGTTTTTCTAGACTGAACCCTCCTAGAAAACTACTCGTTAACCTTGAACTAGTGGTCAATGACGTGGGTTGAGAATCATGAGATCTCAGGATTTGTTTAAATTCTATTAATTAAGATACATTCTGCTTCAAGAATTGAACAATATACTTAATACTCTACAATGAAACAAACAAGCACTTTTTTCCTCCAATGTACAGATCCATTTCTTGATAACATTGTATATTTCTCAATAAGCAAAACGATCAGATTCTTCGTCTTGATGAGCTAATCTTAGAGAGATGAGAAAATTGGAACAGTTGCTAAGGTAGCTCTGGCATCAACAATGAAAACATTGCCACTTGCCAGATACATATTCTGAGGAATCATGGATTAAGTACCTAACGACTGATGTTAAAGCCGGATCTGTCGTTCCAAGAGTTCTTAGAGGTATGATTCTTAAAGTAACATTATTGAACCATTCTTTTTCCATAACTCTTTGTTATTGCAGAGTTGAAAATTCCTGGTGATATTGAGTTCACTCTGATATTGTCTACTCCCAGTTCAAGTGCCATAATCTGCCATTCAATTATTTGAAATATTAATTATGTTGCCATAATATAGAAGAAAAAATGGAAAACAAAGATACTAACTAGCTAGCTACCTTAGTGACTATGTTGAGCAATCTTCGAAGCAAGAAACCCTGGTAATTGTCCTAGATTCAGACCAAGAACTGACGAGATGTTAATAACAGATCCTCCGCCCTGTTTAGCATCACGCATATGTCTACATATATATTTTGACACCAACCATGCTCCTCTGAGATTCGTCTTAAAGGTATGTTCCCACTTCTCCTCTGACAATTCCAGTGAAGAGCTCACACTACCTATACAAAGTAGATATATTCCAATTACACAGTAGGTAAATGACTGAATCAAAGGATAGTAAGAACTAGAAAGAGATGAGCCAAAGACTCGGAAAGGAGACAAAGGGAATATAGACTCTTCCTAACAATTGGCATAAACCATTCTTTCTCATCCGTTGTCCTTTTAGCTAGGTGTCAAGTAGGCCTGAGTCCCAGATCAACCTTTATGAAAGCCTTCCAATTTCATCGCTTCTTCTTGGCCTAATAACTAGTTGCATTCATGATATTAATGTTGAAACCCCCATGTTATATCATCCACGCTCTAGTTATTAAAATATAATCATGATTATTCAAATCAAAAGATATTGTACTACCAAATTTCAAGTTCAAACAAAATCTTGCATTTCCAAAAGAATGCAATATTAGTTTTAACAAGAAAAAGAAAAATGTGAATCAAATTTGAATGCTGCATTTTTAGAGGCAAAAGACATATATTGGTCTTTGAGTATGCACATCCAGATAAGATACCTCAACTCACATAACTGAGACACAGAGTGAGTAATTAATATAGAGATTACCTTATTATACACATTAAATCAATAGAATATAATATAGAGATTAAAATCATTTATTATGTCATATACAAATAGAAAAATTACGAAAACAAAGTTATACCGCATAATCTTCTGCTTCTTGTTGGTCCATTGCACCATAATCATCTTCCACAATTGTTTTTGTGTCATATATTCTTACTGGAAGATGTTTCTTGTACCTTTTTTTTTCAGGAATCATCAATCAGAATCATGAACTCTTTTTTCCGCTTCTCTTTTTCTTTGGAGCTTTTAACCCCGTCCTGATCGGCAGTGGCGTAGCCAGGAATTTTATGAAGGATGTCCAAACTTTCAATAGTAATTTTTTTTTAAAAGACGATGATTTAAATTACCAAAATAAATAATCAAGCTAAGTAATATTTAATTAAATATAAGAATATTTTTAATAGAATTAACAAGTGTATAATTCAAAACTAACATAAAGACAAAATAAACTACTATTGAAAGCATAATTTAAATATATTATTACAATTGTACTCGACGATGTTTCATATCCTGAAACGTTTTTATAATAGACTCATTAGAAATAGTATGAAATACTTTCTTTTCTACATAAGGCACTATACAACCGTCTAAAAACTCATCATCCATTTGATTTCGCAAGTCATTTTTGATATATTTCATTGCTGAGAAAGCTCTTTCAACGGTTGTAGTAGCAACGGGCAAAAGCAAAGCAAATTTCACAAGGAAAATGTATTAAAATTTATAGAGAAAGAAAACCTTATTCCAAAAGGAAAATGTATTAAAATTTAAGGAAATAACTCAATTTTAAATGGAAAAAAATTCTTATTGGAGTAGAGGTTTGAACTTGGGTCACTCAAGACAAGCTTGACAGTATTTACCACCAAGCTACTGAACATTTATGTTAAATTTACGCATGTTTATTTACTTAGTAACTTCAAGAGGGCAAAATAATTATAGAAAAATAAAAACTCTCATGTGGGGAATCGAACTTGGACAGCGAGTGAGTTTGCGACAGCTCGAGCCAACTCTACTATGGGTTACTTTGTTATTTCAGGGGGTCCAAAATACAATATATAACAATATAAAGTTAAACTTTACGTGTATATATAGTATAATTTTTCAACGAAGGGTATCCTGCTGATGGGATCATTGCGAAACTTAGATCTAATCTTCTTCTTTACTATGTTTGAATCAATAACTTTATATTTGACAATGAAACCTGCAATTTCTTCAAAATCTTGAGTTAATCCCAACGAAAAAGATGGACTTTCAACCAAATATGTTGCATGCAAATGTGTATACCTCTAGTGATTCTCTTTGATGGAGAATGTTCCTCCATAATTTGAATGAGTGTGATGATTATACTGAAGGAATCAAGATTATAACTGTGGAACTACGAAATAATGGGGGAAATTGAAAAAAATTATACAAATACAAAAGATTAAAACTGATGGAAGTTAAAAAAAATGAATAAAGGTTACTTGGCATTGATTTCGCACGATTAGGAGGGCTAATTCAAAAAATTTAATTTTTTGCGTGATTATGGGGGGTTGAGAGATTTAAGGAGCAAACTAAGTGGGTATGGTAAAGAGAGATGGTGTGTAGATTTGTATAAAAGGGGAAAAGAAATTTTACACGTTTTGATATAAAAAAGTGAAACTCGGCTTTGCCATTTTCTTAAACAATAACCGTTTTGCATAATTAATTTAAACTATAGTCATGTAACATAATTGACTATTAAATGTAGTTTAGTTATGAAATTTTACCTAAAATAATATATACATGAAAAATCGACGGACGTCCATTTTAAAAAAAAAAATACAAATTCTGTCATATGGTGACATTTCCCTTTATATCACCCAAAAAGAAACTTGAAATACCGCATGGACAGCAATTAGAACGTAACTATATATCGCCAGTTCCACGTGTGTAAATATTTTTTTTTTAAATCATCTTTATTAAAAAAATCTTCTTAATTTATTTACCTTGTAATTAAAATACGTTAACAAATATAATTTTTATTTTTATTTTTTGTCTTGTATTTATTTTTTTCTCAAACACAACGTAATTTTTTTTTACCTTCATTCATTATTTTTTTTTTCTATTGATTTTATTTATTCTTTTAATTTCTTTGTCTTCCCTTTTGATTTGAAATTACTTAATGTATAAGTTCACCTGATTGACTTAATTTGAAAACTCGTAATTTTTTAAAAATAATTAAAAATGGAAAGATAAGAAATTAATGGGAAAAAAAGAAGAAGCTTAAAGTGAAAAAATAAAATTCTAAAATGTCCAATTAAAAAGGATATGTGTCTAATATTGATTAGATTTTCTCTTCTTCTTCTTTGCCTCACTTGCTTCCAAGAGAATAAGCATATTCTCGCCAAAAAATACAGAAAAAATTTGTTTAAGAAATAATAAGTTCCTAATTAGATTTAGGTGTGTCGCTAAAATTTCGATAATAGCTTTATCTCCTTTTCTCTACGGACAAATTGACTAGAGTGGTATATAATACATTAAAGTCAAAAGAGGCAACTATGAAAAAATGTTAAGTCCATTTGCTTAGAAATTTCAAATGATAGCTACAACACACAATTATGTCCATTTGCTTTGAATTTTCATTCTGATGTTTACTCATTAAGTAAACGTATAAAAAAAATTACCAAACATTGTGCATTAGCCACTCAAATAATTATCTCATACTGTATTGAATTCTATAAAAATAAAAAATAAAAACTTTCTTTCTTCATTCATATTTGTCCAGTATATTAAAAAAAAAAAAAATTTATTTTTATTTATCACTTTTAGCATATTAAAAGAAAAATGTATATTTTTATGTTTTTTCCTTAACATTAGCTACTTCAATTCAAATCATTTCCCAGAATCTAAGACTACATATCAATCAATATGATTAATATGATAGAATTCTTACGTCAATCATTATTTATTAAGAAATGTGTAAAATTCAAACTGGACAAGTAAAGTCAAAAAAGTATTTTTTACTAAAAGATAGCATAACTGATAATACGATTTATTTATTGAAACGTAAATTACTTGCAGACTACTCATAAGTCTATCTCCAAGTTTTGGTTGGGTAGGCAAACAAAAGTCTTGTGAAAGCTTCATAAACTAAATTCTTAAGATTTTAAAAATTCAAATGAGCTCACTAAATCCAATTTTAAACGATCACAACTCCAAATAACATATAAAAAGATAGGTATAATACATAAAAATATCTTTTAACTTGGTCTCAGTTCACATTTATGCCCTCTAATTTTGAGTGTGCACAAGTAAGCATAAAGTTAAATAAATAAACATACACGGTATTATGCCTAAAAAGATATATGGTGAATTATGTATTCAATAAAAGATGTTCAAATCTAATTTTCAACGGTTCAAATCGTCTGGCATTAAATTTGGACTTTTGTTCAAAAAGTCATATACTCATTCCCTAAAGAATATTAGGATCTTGTTTACATTTTGTATTGTTCATAAGGCATCCCATGGAAATTTCAAAAGAAAACAACAACACACAAAAGTCTAATTACAATTCTATTTAAGTGACTCTAGTAATCATAGTGGATCTCTTGTATAAAGCCAAATCAGATAAAACAATTAGCTTAGTCAAGAAAAAAAACTATGAAAGTAGGATAATGGAAATGTTATTGTTTTCTCAAGTGCTTGTACGAGTGTTTATGTGGAAATTTCAAATGAAAGTTACAACACACATAAATATATCCTTTTCCTTTGAATATTCATTGTAATGTTTACTCATTAAGTGAAAATTTGAACTTTGTACACAAAGTTATGAATGCATCCCTAAAGAATATTATAAGGCATAATATATAAATATGTGGCATTTAATTTGGCTTCACCATTTTTGGGTATGAACAAGTAGACATTTAAAACTTTTATAAAATTGAACAAGTAGACACACACGTCCTACATGACATATTAATTACACGTTGGACGTCATGTAGGATGTTGTCACGTAGGATTGGGCTGCTACAGCGGGGTTAGTCGCAGTAAATGCAAAAAAAAAACTCTACAAAACCGCTCATAGTCAACCAAGAACGTTTTGGGGAAGAGAAAGGGTGACCTAGGGTGAATTTCTGCAATTTTCCATTGGAATCATTCGTAAAGATAAGTAAATCGCTTCCCTAACTTGGTACTTATCTTTCTAAGCCTTAGAAGCAGTAATTGTGGCCCTAGAGGAGGGTTTGAGTTTATTCTAAGGTGGAAAAAATCCAAGTTTATGAGGATTTTGGGGTGTAAGACTTTGGGTTGTTCATAAACACTTTTATTCTTGATTTATTTACCATAATTCACTAATATAACCATGAAATTGGTAGATTTAGGTGAATTAATGGTGGAAAACCCCTGGTTTGGGTGGGATTTGAGATTTGGATATAATCCAAGAAGGTTTAGGCCAATTGTGATTTATTTTGTACTTGTGTGATTATTTTAGACCGAGAACAAGCTAAATCTTCACAAAATGAGTCAAAAATTTAGTGATCCGACTTCTACAATAGGTGTTCGACGCTCAGGTAGGCTAGGTTTTGAATCGAGCAGTTAGACATGTCTTTAGTTATATAATATATTTTAGATTATCGAAAGATTTCATGCATACGCCTTCGGAACCGGAGTCTGGATGGTTAAATGTGTGGTTAGTTATAGTTTAGGCTGATAATGAACTTAATTAGTTTTGTTGACATTATCATGTTTGTTGGGTGTTATCTTGAGGAAGGTGATTGTGGGTAATTGGATTATGATCAGGAGACGTTCGAGAAGGAATCCTTTCAATAGGTGATGATTGTTTGTTTTCCTGTTTATGTTATATATGCTTGTCAACTACTTCGTTAGTATTGCATGCATGATATATGATTAGGAAAAAGAAAAAAAATATGATTTGAAATGTTAAATATTTTCAATCGCATGCAATGAATGTGTTGACTTGGGTTTATAAGTATGTTTGTTATTCATTGTGATTGTGGTTGTAATGTGTAATTGATGGCTGGTTCGGGTACCACGCTCGGTACAGAATATCCCTTGGTTGGCTTGGGTACCACGCCTGGTACAGAAATATCTATATATGATTAACTCGGGTACCAAGCTGGTACATACTAACAGTTGACACGTGTACCACACTTGGTATACTAACAATTTGTGTGTGAGTTTCATGAGAGAACCTAATTTAATTCTTCGTGATGTGATTGTTACATATTTCATCTATAAGTGGACCGAATTTATTTATTGTGTTATAGTCATCACATGTTGGTTCCTGAGTGATTGGATTGATATATTTAAATGTTGGGGTGATCCTTGTATAGATCGGGATTGCATACTAAATACTATAATGATATTTTGAGGATCCTCGAAGGTTTGGGTTATTTGAAAATGTGATGAATCAGGTATGGCTTGTTTTAATATCTTGTGGATAATGTGAATTGTGAATGTTATGCCTGGGTGCGAATTGGGAGTCAGGGTTATGTTTCTGTCGGTGGTTAGGATTGTATGTTTATCTGTTTGATAGGTTACGTGTCAGGATGTTAGCATGAGAGCTTGAGGGAAAATAGTAGTCTGGTTATCGATAAATGTCAAAATAATTACGAACAAAGCCCGACAAGGGCATCCAAATGTATTCAAAAACAAGAACAAGCCAACAAGGGCATCAATCATTCATTCACATCACACAGGTAGATATTTATTTTATTGCATTACAACGGATTTAACAATACAGTAGTGACAACTAAAACAAACATTAACAGTAGAATACAAGAAAAACACACTAGTCGTAATGAAATAGTACTTAGAACCACTTAGGTTTACCATTTAAGCTAGGAATTGTTGTTTCAAATCTTGTTCTTGTACCAATAAATACCCTTATCCTTTTCTTTCTCCACAAAGATGCACTCATTTATATCCCTCCACATTGCCTTTAAAATTGGGGTATCATCAAATTTATAGTATTCTCCCAACAATGGTTTGATAGCTTTTGTTGCCTCAACTGCATGGTGATGTGATATGTATGGAAATATATGATGCAAAACATGTGTATCTGTAACATTGTGGAACACCTTATTTAAGAAACCATAGTCTCTATCTACTGTAGCTAAAGCTCCCCTTAGAAAATCCCACTCACTTGAATCATAATGTGGCAATGAAGAGTGAGTGTGGTGCAAAAGAGTGATAAACACTACAAGCCCATTCACAATAAGAAGGGGTACCCCATAGATGCAAAAAACCCAAGCTAGCCCTTTTATCATAATAGCGCGATACAACAAATAAGTTGTTGCAATGACACCTGCATCTGAAATGTAGATTTGTAGTCTCTCACGATCATTATATATTGGGCTATATGGATAATAGTGACTTGCAAAACGGTCATATTTTTTTCCTGAGACATTAAAGAGCAAGTACAAAGGCCATGCTAAAGTAAGGGTGAAGGCAAGTATGAGTAGTCTTCCTAGTGGATTGTTCAAGTATTTGTAGTACCATCTTAGTTTTGATTTAATTCTTGGTTTGTAGACTTCATCATTCTCAATGGAAGCAGTGTTTGCAT
>JAJONR010003055.1:0-74988 GCA_029582245.1 Solanum etuberosum | reverse complement strand
GGATTTACTTTCAAATCAATATAACTTGGCTGAATTGAATCATGTTTGGTGCGTGGGTGAACTAACCCAACGCTATGTGATCTCACATACCTCGTAGGGATCACCCCTTGACGAAATCCACAAGCGATTCTTGAAGATCTTGACAATTCTCGCTCCTTCTCCTCTTTCCTCCTCTTCTTCTCTCTTCTCTCAAAACCCTAACTTGTTTTGGTAAAAGCATAAGCCGATCTAATTTTGATTAGACCCTAACTTAATTACCAAAAACGGAATAAAAAAATTAGGTAAGGAAAAGACTAAAATACCCTTTCAAAATCCGGATTGGACTTTCTTTATTTGAACAGCCCAACTTCCAATGGGAATATCTCACTCATACGAACTCGGAATCACGCAAACTTGGCGGCGTTGGAAAGATTATTCCAAGATATTTCTTACGATATCTGGAAACACACCTAACTTATCCTGAGTTATGAGTTATGGTCGTTTGAAGTTGGCCAAAACTCAACTTAACATACTTAACAAAATTTCAAGATTTTTATAATCTTTCCAAAAATGGCTATTTCCAATTTTTAACTTCTTCCTAGTTATTTCAATTTGCGAGATGTTACAGTTTGCTAACCTTAATGTTCGTGAGGAGACCTCCGTGTTTGTGAAGGTGATTATACCCTTGGCAGTTCAGTCTTTTAAAAGATGAACCAGCCATGCATATCCTCATTTTGAAATTTTTTTTAGGCGATTATGAGGGTTTTTATTTTCGAAATTTAGTTATTCTTGATGGATCTTGTCAAGAAAGTTCCTGGGCACATTCAAAGTTTTATCAATCTTCCATTTCTCTTGGTAATTCCTGTCAATATCCCATTTTAATCATATTTTTTTTTTACAATTAGCTAGAAAAAGTGGTGAGGGTTTTTTGGCGTAATTAAATCTCGGATTGCGCCCATTTTTCGGGGGCAAAACTTCCTTTAGATGTTTGGGACCTCATGATTTAGTTAATTTTGTGTATCCGTGTGCATGTCCCACTTTTTTGGTTTTTTGTTACTTTCTAATTTCGATATCCTTATCATATTTTTATGGAGTAGTATTTTTTTGTCTTCCCTTGGAGTTTTTTGTTTCTTGTCATCGCTCTGAGGCTCTATGGAAAGAAAAAACACCTTGTGAAGGTATGAGTGTGGTTCAACTTTGAGGTAGGCTACGACTGACTTTACTGAGACTTAGCAATTTTTGAGTTGAATGTATGTTGGCTAATATCGCATGACTAAGTTGGGAGTTTAGGGGTAGCTTGGGTTCTTGATCCTTAGTTGACTTATGGACATTATGGGGTGTCTAAGGGTAGTTTTAGTCGGAAAATCCTTAGTTTAGGTTTTGGTTATGCTTTATTAACTATTATTCTTAGAAATTATTTGTAGGTGGCGTGAAACAATGGATTATTGTGTGTTTTGGGTTCTTGGGATTTATTTATGTGCCTTCATGAATGCTTGAGTTATTATTGCATTTTAACTATTGAAATATTGGTCCTGAGGCCATGAGATAGAAGTAGGTGTTTTAGATTAGTATTCTTATGGTGAAATGGGTTCCCTACCTAGTTGTATGTGTTTTGAGTTAACTTGTGGTGATAATTGGATTGTTTGGGCATGATAGAATATTCATGGCATATTCATGGTGCATTCATGACATATTACATAAGAGTTTTGAGACAAAAGAGATCTTTGATTTTTTTTTTTTTAATATACCCTTATTTTTGATGATTTTTAGCTCCTTAGGAGCAGGATTAGTGGTTATTACACCGTTTTTCTAATGGATAGTAGTTTTGGAGGAAAATATCCCATTTATGGCTTTTAAGGTAGATTTTGATAAGCTCTAGCAACCCATAGACTCCACTTCGGGTTTTTACTTTGGACATAAAAGATATGTTATGGAAGCTCGAAGATTGAATTCTGAGTTTTATTTATTAATGATAAACTTCGACGGGGTTCGGTATTTTTCCTCGAGGGTCCACGGTATAGGTGCCAAGAAAACTCCAGAACCTTTTCGATTCATCCTACCTTTGCCATATATGGAATTCACTTGCCTGGTTTTGTTGACGGCTTGTGTGATTGCTTGCTGTGAGTGTTTGGTTGTTTCCTTTTGTTGATAGTTTAGTTGCTTTGTAATATTATCTACCACATGTTTAGTTTCATCGTGCTATGTATATATATAATTGATCTTTTTGAGTTCGGTTGGCCTATGATTCCTACTGTGTATCTCATGTTTTTGTACTCATACTACACTTGTGTATTTCTTTTAGATGTAACTCCCAGTACGAGCCTCCCTCACTAAGCATTGGATCTCCCATAACTGTCGCATACTTTGATTATGGTGAGCTCCTAGCTTTCAGAAACTTGCTAATTTCCTTATTTTATACCTACTAATTAGTGGTAGATTTCAACTCATTTGAGGCCTTTTTAATTCACCAATATGTGTCCTCAATGCCTCATTTTGTCCTACTTTGATGACATTCTAATAATTTGCAGTTCTGAAGTCTGAACGACAAGGCAAGGATTAATATATGAGAAAGCATAAAAAAAATACTGAAAGGATTACAAACTCCCAAATGGTAGTCACCTAACCCTAAGGAAGATCGCCCAATTAGCCTGACCTCGCCCAAGTTGAAAGTGTCGATAATTTAAAATATTCAAGGCTAGTCAGTGGAATAAAAATGAAACGGCTATTCATCGAAGTTGAATGGGCGAACTAAAAGTCAATTGCCAAAGGTGATAGACTCTTGAGTAGAATTGAAAGTGGAAAGGGCAAACAAGGTGGTAATCGGCAATTCGTCATGTGTGAAAGGCTGACTCGACTAAGTTCACAAACTAACAATCAAACACTTCAACCCTGAATCAAAACAAGGGCCAACTAAAGGACAATAGGCGATACACCGAATCAAAAGAGAAAGCCCAACTAAAGTCCTAGAACATGTTGAAAAATAGAATTTTGGGCTAATTTTATAGAAACTATAAATATTACCAAGGAGAGAGAAATCAATGAGATTTAGTTTTGAGAGATCAGATATCAGACTTTGAATAATTAGTCTTTTTACTGTTTGAGAAATATTCTTAGTTATGGTGATTTTGAATAACGTTTTAAATGACATTAGAGGGTTCAAATAAAAGTGGGTGTTGAAGATTATTGATTAATTTCTACTCTCCAATGGCTGAAAACATAATTGGTATACCATATTTTCCATTTATGATGCTTGGTTAAAACTCCAATATTAGGGGTGTGATTATTAGGTTGGGTGATGATTTAATTTAGTGGTTCTTGTGTCTTGCTCTAATTTATTGTTGTATGTTCATGGATTTGAGCTAATTAGAATGTGGTTAATTTACGGGTTAAGGTTGCAAACTTAATACTAGTCTAGATCTTCGATTGATGCTCAAAAAAGATTGACTGAAGTGGGTAATTAACTTTATACAAGAAATTTAAGGTTGATTTCTATAGTTCTCGAAAAGGAAATTGGGGTTTAATTCTAATTGCCAAATGTGATAGAAAGAGAGATTCTAGTAAGGTATTGGGTTGATGTGTGATTCACATAGATGAGACCGAAAGGAGATTCTGTGATATGATACTTTGAGATCAAAAGATGATTGTATCATTAAAGATTACCCATCCTATCCATGATTTTTTTAGCATTATTGAGCAAGCACATGTACCCCTATTTGACATCTAAACAAATCCCCACACCCCTAGATCGTCTCTTACATGTTTGAATTCCCTAATTTTAGCTTAATTGTGATACTTGATTCCAAAACCATTATCGTAAATTTAGTGGAATCATCAACCCAATTGCTCTAATTTCTACAATGAATCGGTTTGCATTCTTAATTTATCAATTGAATTTCTTGCACTATATCACTCCTTGTGGAATTCGGCCCCTTCTCTATTGTTGGGTATTTATATTACTAATGACCGCTTACTCTTTTAATTATTTTTAGAGTAGTTTGAGAGCTATCAAAAGATGGCGTCATTGCTAGGGAGTGATGGCTAAGAATTCAGTTTGTGAAGTTACTTTGTGAACTTGTTTAGTTGTAGTACATTAATGTTTCTTTGGTGTTGTTGTTTTTCTTATTTTCAGGTACAACCATGAGAAAAAATGGAAGTGACAATGCTAGTCACTATGGGAAAATGATAATATGGGATATATGAACGACGTACATGTGAATGTCGTTAAAATAATAGAAGCAATCCGCTTACCCCTTACTACTGGGAGAGCTATGTTCCATGTAACAAAAAATATGCTACAATTGCTCCAAATGAGAGGAATGTTTGGAGGACTTGTTCATGAAGATAGGGTGAAGTCTTTCTTAAGGTAAAATAGTTGGTTATGTCTATACTTTGTTATATTTGAGGGAATTCTAAGTACCCCATGGGTAGAATAGAATGTGGGTAGTTTGTACAATTGATTGGGTTATTGCTATTGTTGCATATTAGTGTTAAAGTTGTGAAAAATAGGAATTGGGCTGAAAATATCTTTTCGGTGGGCTTGTCTTAGCTTTCCAAGGTGATTCAGTGAATCACCGAGTAAGCCCCAATCATCTCTGAGTTTGAATGTGTACCTCGGTAATGTCCCTTCCGGGAGGACTTGTTGTAGCCCGCCGAAACCAACTCGGCGAATTCGCGAGTTGGAGTTGACATCACCTTTTATTCCTCATTTGAATTTAATTATGTTCTGTCAACTTCGGTAAGCTCACGTGAGCTTGCCTAACATATTAGGCGAATTACCTTCTCACTCGATGAGCTCACCTGAGCTCGCCTAACCAGCTAGGCGAAATGCCTTCCCAGTTGGCAAGCGGCATAACATGTTTTTAGTTGAATTTATTATTGAGCTTATTTTCAACTAACCTTCACCTAATCATTGTTGTGAGTTTTTGTGCTTTGTAGGAGATGGGAAAATCCAAGGGAAAGAGAGTGGCATCTTCAGACTCATAACACGAGTCTCAACTTCCATTCCCTCTAAAAATGAACAACGGGTTCACTATCAATGAGCCCTCTAAGGCTCTTCAATAAGAAAACACTTTGCGCTCCTGTACGCATTTGAGTGAGGCCCAAAAGAAGGTTGTGGCAAAGAAGAAGACGGACATCCGATCCAAAGTGCCACAAACCTCACATTCACATGCCTCCCGAGTACACCCTATCATAGCTCAAAGATCTGTCAATAGGCTCAAAGCAGAAGGAGAACGAATAATTCTTGAAGAGAGGCGACTGTCAACTGACGGGGTGATTATTGAGTACCCCACCATCTGGAATAAAATTAAATTCCACAGGTTTGAGCGGTTCATAAGAGCTTGACCCTTGTATGTCTCGTATTGGATTAGAGAATTCTACACGGCTTATGCAAAGGACTTGCCCATGAAAAGAAAGGGAGTCGTATGGTAACCCTCACAGGAGGTTGAGGTCCAAGAGAAAATGGTGTAGTGTCACGCAGGTCCCATTAGGGATATCCTGGTCATAAATGGTAACAGGGTCGACTTATACAAGATCTAGATGAACCAAGGCTTTGATGCACTCAAGGGGTGGCTTCCACCCCTCATATCTGATATTACTCCTCCGTGGATGGATGACAAAGTGAAGATAAAAAACAAAAACATGAACATCGCCTCCCGCTATTAGTTTGGGTTTATTAGCAGTAACCTCATGCCATCCAAGAATGAGTTTATTCGCCTGCATCCGAATGTCGTCTTAGCGGGCATCATTATTGACCGAACATAGAAACATGCCTGTGAAATTATCGAGGAGGATATGCTAATGAGAACTCGACAAGAGCACACCTCTCTCCCATTCATAGTGTCTTGCCCCAAACTCAAGGGGTGCAACTGATACCTAATGCCAAAACATAGGCCTGAGACGATCCTGCTAAACCACTTACTAATGGTGCATGACAGCAGCACACAGTCAAGAAAACAAACAATTATATCTTGGATCCTACCAACATGTCTTCAAAGAAAACAACTACTCCCAATAGTTTATATCAAGCAATAACCAGCTACACAGAAGCCTATATGGGCGGTCGAAGAAACCATGATATCTTGGAAAGGATTAACGCTATGTGGGCCATCAAAGCCATCATGATCTCTATACAGAAGATAAAAATAGGTACATAACTGACCAATATGTCAAGTAGCTATCAAACACCAGCCAACAAAAAATCAAGTCCAACATGGCCAGTAACATGGCTATAGAACCTAACAAACTAGTCTGCAAGCCTCTATGAATATAATACCTGGACAAGACAAGGCCCTAGCCAACCCAAAATCTAAAAACAGCAAAACAAGCAAGCCTCTAGAACTCTAGTAACCCCTAAAATAAAAAAGTCAACCAATCAGGTGGATAGGCGGCTGTGCTACTCGGCAGGTGTGTCTAGTCGTAACTCAAGATCTGTAGGCATGAATGCAGCGGCCCCCTATAAGGTGTTTCGATAAAAATAATGTATCGATCATGTAAGGTAAACTCAAAGCTGAAATAGAAGTATAAGTACTGAATGAAAAGAGTAGGGGTGAAACTCAAGTACAATACATTATCTCCCTTCAATAATAAAATATAAACACATAAAAAACAATAAAATGACCAGGCTCCCATAAGCCCGATAGGTACTAAAAACACACAATCAATATAAGTCCTAACAAACAAAACCAATCGTTAAATACCCAGATTATCCCCCTTGCCTTGATCCTAATTATAATCTTATCTGAACTTTATTAATGATCATGTGCCATTCATCAACGCCAATCTAGCTCAATGGTACAATACATATATGATGCCCCATATGTAAAACCTACCTGGCCCATACGCACGGTCTACCCGATCCATAGTATTGGTCTACCCGATCCATAGGATTGGTCTACCCGGCCTGTAGGTTCGTTCTACCCAACCCGTAAGCTCAGCCTACCCGGCCCATAGGCATGGTATAAAAATCAATATGTGTTCTTAAGATCCCTGTAGTATTTGTATCTGCTGAGGCCAAAACAAGATCATAGGTTGCAGCGAGACTATAAAATATCACAAAAATAACAAGAAATCATAATAAATCAAAACACAATCATAAAATGCTTTTCTAGGCCACTAAGCAAGGAGAAGAATGTCGCTGACAGACATTATATCATATGGTCGTAACCAACTCAATAGAACAAGGCTACATGTAAAATAATTACCATACACCGACCATAACAGTCTTAGGACATTATGATCATGCAAGAAGAAAAATAATATCCTTAACATACCTTTCAACCAAAGCCCAACAGTTGTCTCTATGATGTTTACCCAACAAAAAGTAATGCAACAATGCAAAAATAAGCGAGGCTGTAAGAATGAGCCGTGACTAATCAATAAGGCGCTATGCCACACTCGTGACCAGCAAAGTTAAAACAAAAAAATGAGGCAAATAACACCAATAATCATCAGCTAATTCCATTGAAGATATTCCAAAAACATCTCAAAGGTGCGACAAGCTCCCGAGGCAACACAATTAGGCATACTTCACGCTATTCCAGCCAACAACTATCGTACGTGACTCTAATAAGAATCACACCAACCCCCTCCCCAACCCATTACATCCGTTACTTTAACACCATCACTACACAACCATAACACCCAAGCAAATTATGACGAAGGGGCTGCCCACAACCACAATATCAAAAACACCACCATGTGGCTCAAAAATCTATAAAAATGATACTAGGATATGGAATATAAAGGAGGTTCCTTAAAATATGATTACCTCAAACAAAATGTCTGAAATAATAATATTAAAATTCTGCCACCAGGTAGCAACACGAAACCGAGCCTAAATCGACAAGAAAATGATCCCACAACGACGAGCTCGCGATGTAGAGCAACTTCTGTTAAACATCAAAGTTGAGAATCTAAGCATCCAAGGAGTATTGGAAGGTATATTTATCATTTTTTTCTGGGTTTTTAGTTATTTTTTTATGAAGATATGACAAAGACAATGGTCTTTTATAATGACCAGAAACTTAAAGTTAGGGAGCCCACTTTGAGTTGCCTTCTTGTGTAGTTTCACGAAATCGCGTATAACTATCTATTTTGAAGTTTTATGGACAAATTATTTAGTGTGTTGGAAACTAGACTCGTATACATTCGATATGATAGGTAATAGGAATTATAATCTTTATATACAAGGATAAAGTTTCAGATAAATTTGGCAAAAAGTTTCAGAGAATTCCTTAACGGCATTTATAATAACCTTTGCCGACTTTTATTTAGAAACTTTCTTGAATTTAACACTTAACATAAGACTTTGTGCAATGTAAATAAATCATAAAACATTATTTCTTATGTGTTAATAAGTCTTACTCTTATTCCAAAAGTATGAGTTAATTTCAATGTTCCAAGGGATGGGGTGTCACATCCTCCCTCCCTTAGGGACATTTTCCTCAAATGATGATGGTTTTTGCGACATCATAGGAAACTATGAAAGAACTCATATTGCACAGAAGTTACATACCTCGTATACTAAAATGCTTGTCTACTCATTTGAAGGAACGAACATGTAAGGATATTTGAATTTCATGTCTCCCTCAACTTAACACGTAAGCTCCTGAGCATTTCGGCTCCGGTACAACACTTTTATAAAAGCTATATACTGATTTTGCAACCTTCTTATTCGATGATCTACAATGGAAACATGGACTTATGTATAAGATAGCTCCTTTGAAATTTGAACTCGGTTGTCGGCATTATACGTGTTGGATCTCCAATACACTTCCATAACATAGAAACATGAAAAAAATTGATGAAGTGCTTCTAGCTTTTGAGGTAAATCTAGGTCTTAGAGAATCTGACATGTACATCGCAACATGCGATAAAGCCCAATGTACATGGGGCTCAACTTGCCCTTTTTGTCTAATTTCATAACCCCATTCATAGGTGAAACTCTCAAAAAGATCCAATCATCAACATAAAACTCTAAGTACGACCGCCTAACATACGTGCATGATTTTTGACTACTCTAAGAATTCAACAACCGCTCTCTAATTAAATTAACATGTTCTATGTCCCAGTATACTAAGTCTAGTCTAAATAATTCTTATTCTCCAACCTCGAACCAGCCAATATAAGATCTTCATTTTCTTGAATATAAAGCCTCATACGATGCCATATCAATGCTAGAATGATAGATATTATCATAGGAAAACTTGATAAGTGGCAACTGATCATCCTAATTTCCTTTAAAATCTAACAGACACACCCTTAACATATACTCGAGAGTCTGGATTGTACACTCAACTTGGCCATCAGCTTGAGGATGAAATATGTTACCAAGGTTTATCTGCGTCTCTAGACCCTTCCGAGATGATTTCCAAAAATGTGTTGTAAATTGTGCCACTCTCTCTA
Source organism: Solanum etuberosum (assembly GCA_029582245.1). Classification (NCBI taxonomy): domain Eukaryota; kingdom Viridiplantae; phylum Streptophyta; class Magnoliopsida; order Solanales; family Solanaceae; genus Solanum; species Solanum etuberosum. Next base: position 65,604 of record JAJONR010003055.1, on the reverse strand, counting down.
AAATAACCGATATATGGACCCCATTCAATCAAAAATTCTCTCTAATATATAGCCCTGCATAATCCTCAGCTGAAAACTTTGTCCTCACCGGTAAGAAATTGGATGATTTTTTAGCATGTCGATAATTACCCAAAAAGAATCAAACTTTTGCCACAAGCGAGGAAAACCTGTAATAAAGTCCATATTTATTGCCTCTTACTTCGATAATGGAAGGGGTATCTCTTGAGTCGGCCTACTGGTTTTTTGGTGCTAGATCTTCACCTGCTCACAATTAGGACACTGTGCTACGAACTCAACTATATCTTTCTTCATCCCAGCCCCCCTAGTATATTTCTTTAATATTATGATATATCTTTGTAGAACTTGGTGAATCAAATATTGAGAATAGTGTGCTTCTATAATTATCTGGTGTCGAAGACTTGGAACATTTTAAACACACAATCGATGTCCATATCTAAGGATTTTGTCTTCTACTCTATTGATGGCTAATGACTTCTGATGTTGATATTTTCCCTTTAGTTGCTCGATGATGGGATCCTCGTGTTGTTGTGCCTTTACTTCCGCAATAAGAGATGATACTGATGTATCTTGAATTGTAACCCCTTCATAAAAAGTCTAAGAACATAACCACCAAATTTGCAAGTTGATGAAGCTCTCATGCTATCTCCCACTTCTCCACTCCCAAATACGATAAGCTGCCTATATATTTACAACTTCAGGCGTTCTCTATTACATTCGCCTTCCTAGGATGGTACATGATGTCAACGTCATTATATTTCCAGAACTCGAGCCATAGACATTGCCGTAGATTCAACTACGTTTTACTGAAAATATACTGGAGGCTTTTATGATATGTATAGACATCAACATGCACACCATATAAGTAATGCCTCAAAATCATCATGACATGAATAACTACAACAAACTCTAAATCATTAGCTGGGTAGTTCTTCTCATGCGTCTTTAGCCATCTCTAAGTGTACACAATTACCTTACAATGTTGAAATTGAACACAACAAAACTCGATGCCCGAAGCATCACAATACACTACATAGCCTTCCAGACCCTCTGTCAACATCATAACTTGCGCGGAAGTTAATCTGTCGTTTAGCTCTTGAAAGTTATGTTCACATGTTGTATTCCACTAAAACTTAGCTGCTTTCTCAGTTAACTTAGTCAACGGAGTTGAAGTTAAGAGAATCCCTCCCTTAAGCTCCTATAATAACCTGCTAACCTCAACAAGCTATGAAACTATATTGAGGTCGGGATTTTAGGAAAAGTCTTCATAGCCTCAATCTTCTGCAAGTCAACATGTCTATCAGCATCTGATACAATATGGCCTTAGATGGAAACAAAATGCAACCAGAACTAACATTTTGAGAGTTTCGCATACAACTTTTGACATACGAGTATCTCAAGAATCGCTTAGTGATGGTCTTTATGCTCTGAATCTGATCGTGAATATACGATAATATCATTAATAAACACAATCATGAACAAGTCTAAAAATAGCCTAAATATGTTGTTCATCATGTCCATAAATATTGTTGGGGCATTTGTCAATCCGAAAGACATCACAATAAACTAAAAATGGCCATTTTTCAGGTCCTGAAGTTTGTCTTTGGAATATCATTCTCTCGAACCCGCACCTGAAGGTACCCTGAATGTAAATCAATCTTTGAGAAACATTAGACACCTTGTAGCTGGTAAAAGAAGTAATCAATCCTTGGCAGTGGGTGTTTATTCTTTAGTAACCTTATTGAGTTGTCAATAGTCTATACACATGCACAATGGGCGATCTTTATTTCATACAAACAATAAAGGTGAACCCCACAATGACGCACTCGGCCTTATAAAGCTCTTATCTAAGAAGTGTTTTAGTTGCTCCTTCCATTCCTTCAATTCTTTTGGTGTTATTCTATATGGAGAAATTGGTATTGGTTGGATATTTGGTAATGTATAAATAGAAAATTTAATCTCTTGTTCCAGAGGAATATCAAGGAGATCATCTGTAAAGACATCAGTAAATTCATTAACCATCGGAACATATTTTAAGCTCGGTGGCTCTAGGACAACGTCCTGAATCCTAACAATATGATTAATGCAGCCTTTAGCAATCAATTTCCTCGCCTGAATATATGAAATAAAAATACCCTTTTGCGTTAATAACTCTCAAATTACCCTCAAAACAAGTTCATAGAGTAGGTGGTCATCGTCAATAAAAATACCTAACTAAGAGTTGGGGTCGAATCCCATAGAGAAAAAATTGTCTGCAATCCAAAACACAAAGGATAAACAGCTACGAGTTTGAATCTAAAAACCCAATGTACACAATTATCAAATTGAAAGCAATTTTTTGTATAAAAGATTTGGGAAAAGGATAGCTGAGATGATGAGGTTGGTGGTGAGGATGATGTTGAGGAGATAGATGATAAGGAGTGTGTGAGAGAGGATGAACAAAGGATAGTTGAGACCTTTGTAGAGCTATACGAGATCGTGGAGTTTATAGTGCACATGATGATGGATAGATCTCGTCTAGATACTTCAACTATTTGCACTAGTGGGGTTTCTTTAGACTTAACTATTCCTCCCACAGTCTACTTTTTCAATTTTGCTGAGTGCTTATGCCCGAGATGCTACCGTCCCCTCTGAACCTCAAGATTGGGGTACTTCACAGGCATAGCCTTTCATGGAGATATTTTTCTCATTTCTCCTCCCGTACTTACTTTTGATAGCATTGAGGACATTGGTAGGATTTTTTTTGGTGGGGTGAGGGCACACGTTCCTTTATTCTCCTTTTTGATTTTATTTTATTATTTTAACATATTTTAGTATTTTGGTTTTTATGGTAGTTGGCGGTTTTGATTTTATTTGGTCTCTGTACCCATTTCCTCATATTTTTGAGTTTTCAAATGTTTTAGAATGCTTTTGTTTTTATTGTTGATGTTCGAGGATCGATGGTCTACATTATCGATGTCTTGAATAATACCCATGATGAAAATACATTTTTGTGTTGGTGTTGCAAGAAGAAATGATGTGGCTTTATTATTGAATGATCTTTTTTATTCTTGTGTGAACTAGCTGGGTATTATTATTTTTTATTCTTGTGTTTCTTATATATATATATATATATATATATTCTGCTTATTATTATTGCTATTACTCAAATTGTGTCTTCCACATTTGTGTCGGGTTTCGGCTTGTCCACTCATTGGTTGTAGTGGACGCCATCATGGTCTTATTTTTTGCCGTGACAAAAAACTGGATCATTTGAAACAAAGATAACAATAGATTTTTCATAATTCATAAGATTTGACGGTCTGAAAGGCTTAAAAATATTCAAGAATGAGAGGATAAAAATAATTAAAGTGGAATGAAAAAGATAAATCTATGAAAAATAATATGGGTTCGTAATAATGTCAGAATACAAATAAGGTACCAAAATAGGTTGTGATGAAAAAAAGTATATATTATTCAAATTATTTTTTCAGATTACACAATATTTTCTATTTTTAATTATCATTTTAAAAGTGAGAACGAGTCTGAGGGTCTTCACAACTGGAAATTCATCTTGGACCTTATAATTTTCCAATTTTGATGCCTAACTTTTTGCTAGTAATGCCACTTATGTTATATGATATAAAAAGTACAATATTTTTTTTGTGAGAAAAAGGTAGAGGTAGCGGAGATGGAGGATGAAAGGCGAGGTTATTGTCCAGAAAGTAGTACAATGCCGACATCAACCACATTATCTACAATGACAATCATTCCAAATAATAATAATAATAATAAAGAACAAGATCGGTTCCTTCCTATAGCTAATGTAGGTCGAATCATGAAGAAGGTAATCCCAGGAAATGGAAAGATATCCAAAGATGCAAAAGAAACGGTTCAAGAGTGTGTATCAGAATTTATAAGCTTTGTTACTGGAGAAGCATCTGATAAATGCCAGCGTGAGAAGAGAAAGACAATCAATGGTGATGACATTATATGGGCCATCACAATTCTCGGGTTTGAAGATTACGTTCTCCCTCTTAAACAATATCTTAACAAATATAGAGAATTAGAAGGTGAAAAGCTAAATGTTCCAAAGCAGCAACAACCACAACAACATGATCAGAAGCCAACTTTTTCTTACAACAGTGTATATTCTCCTACAGGCCTTCTTCCCCAAACTTCATTTGTTCCAACAGATCAACCTTTTCCTTTGCCTTTTTCCCCCAACTCAATTCAGTCACAATTACCTAAACAGGAACACGTTGATTCTATGGGACACTGGTAATAATATACTAACAAGAAAAATAAATATTTTTTCCCTTTAATTTTATTATATATTTTTATGATGTAATGTAATATAGTACTAAAAAAACATTATACAAATATGAGTCACAAGTGAGTTTCCAATTATTTGTTACTATAGTATATAACAAACATAGCATGGTTAAAAGATTATTGAAATTCTTTCTATCCACGTGTTTATACATAAAATATCATATTTTTTATTATGGGGTGGGGCGGGGGGTTGTTAAATTCTATTTGTTTTACTTAAGAAATAGTATTCCTCTGACATACTTCATTAGACAAACTTTTACCATTACTTTTTTATGTTTGTTTTGTTTTTTCTAGTTTCCTATGTGTATACATAGTACTCAAGAAAACCCATCTACGTATTATTTATTAGAACTATAGTGAATGGATTATCTCAAAAGGAATTTTCAAATTACTTCCTTCCCCTATCTAGTATTAGTTATCACAGTTTTTTATATAACTATATTAAGAAATGATAAGTAAAAGGTATTCTTTATTATTTGTTCCTTAACATTCTTCAATAAATTAGACTTCATTTAAGAATAACACTTACCTATCTTATTTACGTTAATATAAGAAAAATGATTAATTTTTATCTTGATTTTGTAAATTTAAAATTATTAGGACGAATATTTTTCGTAAAGCTGGCAAATAATAAAAGATCAAAAGACTAATAATACTTTCTAAAAGTATCTAAATTTGTTATCCTGACATCAAATTTAATTTTATTCTATTTCGTACTCCCTTCATCCTAAAATAAGTATTTTTTAGTTTATTTCAAGTAAATTTTTAAATAATAATCAATATTAATGAACCTCGAGGTCATTTTTCTATTTTTGTATGCTTTTAATATTTTTCTCTTTTCCGTAGCTTCTTTAAAGCTTTTGTAAGGTGATGGATTGGATGGCACGCTTACCGAAGTGATTTTTAGTTTATTTAAAGTACATTTAGAAATAATAATCAATATTAATGACCCTCGAGGTCATTTTTCTATTTTATATGCTTTTAATGTTTTTCTCTTTTCCGTAGCTTCTTTAATGCTTTTTGTAGGGTGATAGATTGGATGGCATGCTTCCCGAGGTGATCGGGTGATTTTGACTTTTTTTTACAGTTCTGACACTTTTGGCATGAAAGAGTTGACTTAAGTCAAAAGGAAGGGTCATTTTGGTCTAATTAGATTGTTCGTTCGGGTTTTGAATCATTTCATTTTGAGTTTGTGCCATTAGGCATTTTAGCTTTTGAGTTTTGGCAAAAGTTTAACTTCGGTAAATATTTTTGGTAAACACACCTGGATGGAAATTATGTCAATGTAGTTAGCTTCGGAATGCCGAGTTTCATCTAGAACGACCTTTGGTTTGGTTCCCAAGGATTTCGAGATGAGCTGGTGGCTTTTAGTGTTTTTTTTGGTATTTGTTTGTAAGTATTGACTTTAATAAACATTTTGATGAGACGGAAGTCATTACTGCTTATAAAATGAAAAATTTATCAGATAAACAAGCTACCACATTAATTACAGCTGGGATTATTGGCACATTAAAATGTTTGTGGAATAACTATCTCATAGAAGATAATAGGTAAGGTGTATTCAATGCTACAACTATTAATTAAATTATAAAGAATGAATCTTTGAGGAAAATAATAGAAAATCAAATCTTGAAATATGTCACTACAACCTTAATCTATCATATAGCTAAACATTTTATAAGTGAACCTCAACTTTTTAAAGATAGTAGTCTCAAAATATTATCTAATATATCTTGTCCAAAGATAGATGATAAACAATCTAAGCTAATCCCATAGAAAAGTACGGGCTTGCCAATGTCTAAACTGTGATTTACCAGTTAGCCATTTTAAAGGAATAAAATTAAGAACATGATTGGAAGATGAATATCAACTGCCAAACTTTGAACTTATGATATTGAGAGCAACCCAATTTTGACCTCTCCGCCCAAGAACATCATAGGGACTTAACCGCTCCTACTCTTACCTTTCCTGGCCAACTTCAGTTTGATAATAATGGAGGGGATGGACTGAGTTCTTGGACAGAATTCAAAGTATGTTTTGGGCAGAGTAACACCTAAGCTTTTTCCCAGAAAACTCTTGCCACACTTTTGGGAAGAAGGAATAGAAAATTCAGTTGAACTACCTCCTTGAGACTTACAGTTAGACATACTATCCTTATTGAACCTTTGAACCAGAATATTTGAAGAATTATGACTGGAGAAATTTTGTTGAAACTGAGAACCCCATGTCCACCAGATCTTGATTGAGAGAAGTCACAATCATCTGGTTTTGCCCTCTTTGATTCCATAGATTTCTATTTTAGCTTTTCCTCCTCTATATGTTGAGTGTGTGTCATCAAATGTGCGATACCAATCTTCTTGGTTAGCATGGCAGTTCGGCAAACTTACTCATCCTTGCTCTAGAGTCGGCAACCATCATAAGAACATACATCGACAATTGAGTGCATTTAAAATACTAATCCAGCACACTTATGTTGCTTTGACTTATGTTGATAACCTATTGCATTTAGCCTTAGTCATCTCAAGGTGAAATAAACTATCAAGAAACACCCTTTTGAAACTTTCCCAATCCAGGGGACCCGCATCCAATGTTCTTTCCTCTTTCCATTGGTAACACCAAACTTTACCAACACCGTTGAATTTGTACGCGGGCAAATCTACCTTCTCCAGTATAGTCAATCCAATGATGTGCACAATATTTTGGATTCCATCTATGACCTCTTGTGGATCCTCATCCCCTTTCGACCCTGAAAGGTCCTAAACAAGTCACTTGATATAAGAATGAAATAATAAATATTAAATAAAGAGTATACAACATAAGAATGAGATATACGTCACATAACTCATTTGATGACATTTTGAAATATCAAGAGAGTACATGACTAACATAATGCATAAATCAACTATGCATGACAAAGCCTTCTACTACCATATATTTGGTTACCAAAAACCCCAAAGCCACGTAAAATTATGAAAACTAAAAGACATCAAAAGCAATAGAATGACCATGACCTTGCTTGCGAACCGTGAGGACTGATGGATCCAATTTCTAAGTTAAGCAATATAACTAGCCACGACTAATCGGAGGAGTGTCAGATCCTACATTGTAAAACAACATAGGAATAATATGCACAGTACTTTGAATATACAAAATATGGGAAACATGCATAAATATATACGTTATAATATGGAAAGTTCAAAACATGATAATGCATGACCAAGTAAAATGTAGTAAGGCTTATTAAGCCCAAAAATCATTAATCATGGAAAAAAGGTGAATGAACATTTGAAAAGTCATAAGAAAAGTTTAAGACATAATTTTTGAGGAATTCATAAAAACCATTGAAGAAAAATATAATTTTTTTGTGGAATATTTTACCATTAACCGACTTAGACAATGTGAGCTATAACGTGAAATTCAGTGTCTTTAACACACCGAAAATAGATTTTCCTACTTGCTAAATTAGTGACAATACATATTATCTTAGGTTGATCTACTAGATATGTCTTTCTAAGAAACATCCTATGGGGGCACGTAGTTAGGGAGAAGAGAATTGCTTCAAAAGACTAAACCTCTACTAGGAGTAGGAACTCCATTCAAAAGTTCTCTTGGTGCTGAATATAATTCCAATGGAAATAATTATAATCATAATCATATCATAATACTTGGAATGATGAGAATCTAGTACTACCAATCCATACATAAAACCCATATAATAGAATAGCTCCTTTAAAAATCATGATTTCATAAGATTTTCATAGTGGCACTTATCTAAGCATCAAAATCAAGATAATCTTTTGTAGTGAGAAAACCTTTCAGAAATCATATTGATACTTTATCTAAAAGATTCCTTTATTAATAAATTCCTTAATTTCACGAAGTATGAATAATTTCATATTGATAATTCATATTAATAATATAGACATATAGCATGGGTTCATATGAAATTCATTGGAAAACATGTAATTGAATCAAATCATGCATAAATGATGAGTTTGAGATTTTAACTCATTTAGGGTATTTTTTTGATAGTATAAGTGTCCTCAAATACCTGATTTATGCTCTAAACTGATTTTAAAGTGTTAATTTGCAACATTAAAGGCTAAGGAGCAAGGCAAGGACACTACCAGACAAAAAGGAACAAACAAGCTGAAGAAGTGAAGAAAAGCGATCCTAGTGATCGCCAAGACCACTCGGCATACCGCCGAGTGGCTCTTTAGTTCGCCCAAAGTTTTACTGTGCCAGCCCTGGGGAAGAACCAATTTGGTGACAGAAATGGGCAATCGGCGAATCGCCGACAGACTCCGCGACAACAACTTGGATCGCCTAAAGTTACAGGACCTGGGAGGCTGATGACCAATGCAAAGTGAAAATGGAAGGGAGCAAAGGGCGGACCACCGAACCACTCGGAGAGGCGCGAATTATTCCGCCAAATGGACTTTCAGGCCCAAAAGTGGGCAACCATAAATTGAAATTTAAAAGGAAGATTGAGGAGTTCTGATCCCCAAGTTTGAGAGTTAGAGTTTTCTTTGAGTTTTTCGGTTCCAATTGTAGAATTTGAGCATTTCCAAACTTAATTTTGAGGATTTGTAATTGGGTTGGTGAACTTAATCACTTTGGAGCATTGTAAAGGCTTGGAGACTTTTACCCAGCTGATGGCTAATTTAGTTGGTAATTGTTTTTATCTTTTTATGATGTTTAGCTAAAACCCCAATTCTTGGGGTGTGATCATGTGACTATGGATTGAATTAGCTTATGGATATTTTTATTTACTAATTTAAATTCTTAATTGTAGTGGGTTTAATTTATAGTGTGTTTTAATCTATGAATCGTAGTTGCAAATACAATTCTAACTTAGAGTTCTAGGCCTGCTTGAGAAAGAAGTTTTAGAATCAAAGTTGTCAATTGATGATTGTAGTTATTGGGTTGATATGGGTTTAGCTTGAAAGAGTAAATTCTAAACTCAATCGTACCTATCTAACTTGAGAGAATAGATGAATTAAGGTTTTGGGCTGTTCTTATTGCTAAGCTTGTTGATGTTCGAAACAAATCACTTGAATCGTGGTAGTTGTTCGAGAGAAAACTATTACACCTATAGTCTAGCCTACCCACTAATATTTAGCAAGTCGTTAGTAATTTCAATTACCCGTATAGTGAAATTAGCCTATAATTGATAACATCACGAGAATTCCTCTCTATATTGTTATTTCCCTTGTGTTCGTTTGTGTTTTAGCTGATAATTGACAATCCAAACCCCCCATCTGACATTAATTTTCACACCCTTAGACTTGTTTACATGTTTGCAATAATATATATTCCTATAACCGAATAGACCACTTTTGTAACTTCATAACTGAATTTTAACATGTACCGTTCCCTGTGGGTTCGACCCTAACTCTTCATTGGGTTTTATACTAGTTAACGATCGTCTACACTCAGAATCGGATGATGTGTACTGAGCGTTAATCAAAATGGCATCGCTACCGGGAAGTGGTGTTGCTTAGAATTCTATTATCGAAGTTTGAATTGTGTTCTTTTTGTGTTATAGTTGAATCGACTCACTGTGTTTGTTTTTTAACAGTAGAAGAAATGAGCGTGAATGGAAGCGATTGTAGCCAAATTAGCCACCAAGACGATGTTGGGAACTTTAATTAAATTAACGACCCTATCCAATTGGGTGGTGTCGGGGCCATACGTCTACCTCCGCCTGAAGGGAACGGTGTTTTTCCTGTCACTAGCACAATGCTTCAGCTATTACAAATGAAAGGATTGTTTGGAGGGTTGGCTCATGAGGATCCCCATGAGCATGTCGGGAATTTCATCGGCGTTTGTGGACCGTTCTCGTTCAAGAATATATCTCAAAAATCAGTTCATCTTCTATTATTTCCATTTTCGTTGATGGGAGAGGCCACCAAGTGGATAACTGATCTCCCAAGGAATATTATTACTACATGGGATGAGCTTATCATAGCTTTCTATGTGAGGTACTTTTCCCCATCAAAGATGATGACGTTAAGGGATAGTATTCAAGGGTTCAAACGCATAGAAGGTGAACCAATCCACGAGACGTGGCTGAGGTTTCAAAAGTTATTACTTTAATGCCCAACTCACGGGCTTCTCAACAACGTCTTGTTGCAATACTTTTATAGGAGTCTTGAGTTGGTGAATAAAGGGGTTGCTGATCAACTTATTCCCGGAGGTATAATGCTGCAGCCTTATAAGGTTACATCTCAACTCCTTGATGGCATGACCAAGATCAATAGAGCATGGTACACTCATGAGGACCATGTGTCTCCTCTCACCTTTAGAATGAAAAAAGAGCAGATCGAGAAGGATTAAGAGAGAGACCAAAACATGGCAAAAATGATGACCCAGTTGGACTTGTTGTTGAAAAATGTGATGGGTAGTGGGTTGAAGAGTGTGAATGTTGTGCCTTTTGGAGGATCAAACCCCGATGAGGCACATTTTGAGGCATTGTACAATGAGGAAGTGAATTTCCTTGCAAATCAAGGAGGAAGTTTTCATTCAAACTATCAAAGGTCGGGTGGAAATCCGGGTTGGAATAGAGATGATGGATGGAGAGATCGTGATAGAGAATGGCGTGATCGTAACGCTACTTGGAAGGAAAGAGAAGGTGACAAGGACAGATACATCCCACCTCATGAGCGTCAAAATCCTAAGGAACAAAGGGCTAACTGGGATGTCCGTACGGAAGACATGCTTTCACGGATTCTCAATAAGGTAGTGGGGTTGAACAAAGTTTTGAAAGAAATGAAAGAGGAAGTCTCTACACTTAATCAGATGGTCACCTCACATTCAGTGTCAATCAAGCAATTGGAAACATAAATGGGTCAAATTTCATCTCATTTTAACCAAAGTCCAAAAGGGGGCCTACCAAGTGATACCTTGGCCAACCCGAAGAATGATCATTGAAAGCGTATCCACGTCGTGCCACGACGTTAAATGAGGCACTTCTTGGGAGGCAACCCAAGGGTTATTGCTTTTATTTTTATTGTTTGAATAATGGGTGTTGAATGTACAGGTTGAAAAGTTTAAGTATTGGGAGAAGGGCAACTAGGTGAGCTAAAAGTCCAGTCGGCGACTAGCCAAATAGGTTGGTGAGCCCTACTTGGACCGCCGTTGGAACCACCTGGCTTGCCAGATGTTCTATATAATTCGGCGAGCTAAAGCACCACTCAGCGCATCTCCGAGTGGGTTGACGATCTTACTTACTTAGCCGACGGGCGTGCGAAATTAAAGGTTTTAAAAGGGCCAAACGGTTTTAAATTCAAAAATCCTTCACTCTCTCACTTTTTCAACTCCCGTACTTTTGCCCCGATATTAGATTGTTTGTAATTTAGTATTTTTACCCTCATTTTGCTTGGGATCTTTGCTCGGAATTGACTTTGGAATTACTTTGCCACGTAGCTTTACAAAAATTTAGGCATAAAAGGTTGGTTTTCCGAACTCCAAATTCAATTGTTTGTTGAAATCAAATGCTTGTGATAAATTATTGTTGAATATTGTTGGGTAGTGTAGTTTGATCATCGTATGATTGTTGGATTTCCCATATCTAAATGAATTCGTGTTTAAATGATCGTAATTGATTGATTCCTGTGTCGATAGTTGATTCAATTATTGGGTTGCATTGAATATGTGATGGGTCTAGCAGGGTGAAGTTTGAGTAGCCCCAGATTGTGCTAATTGGCGAAAATTGCCTGATGATAGAGCGGTTGACGTCATTCTCAAGGGCAAAAGACGTCAATTGGCTAATTTTGGCCAAATAGGGGGAAGTCTGAGTACCCCGAGGGCATGGGTTCTATGGGTCTAGTTTGAATTTCATGTTTTTGGTGTTTATTTTGTTATTGTGGGCTGCGGGTTTGATTTTGAAGAAAGGGGTGAAAAACTGGCACAAAGGGCCATTTGGCGAGCTAGGTCGAGCTCGCCAAATGGTTCGGCGGTTCGCTTAAGCCCCCCTAGATTGCCTTTTATTTCTTTATTTTGTGGGTTTGAGTGGTGTAACTTTCAGCGATATGTCTGTGCTCACCGAGCTCACTCGGCAACTCGCCAAAAGTATCTTGTGATCGCCATTCTGTGCCCCTTTTCCCTAAAATAAATCGATAACTTTCGGTGAGCTACTTCTAGTTCACCGAATGGTGTCGGCGATCCGCTGAAACGCCCTGGACATGGCCAACCAGCTTTGAATTTTGAGCATTTTTGCACTGTAACTTTCGGCGAGCCCGACCTTGCTCGCCAAAGTGATTCGACGAGTCTTCCTGCAGCTTCTTTTCTGAAATTTTTCGTGACTTTTTCTAACGTTAAATGAAAGGGAAAGGCACCCGTGACTATGACACCAGAGGAGGCTAGTTTAGATAGTGAGGGGGTCTACGAGACACACCTCACTACCTCCGACAGTGAGGGGGACTCACAGCGATTCTCAGGCTTCCATCTCTGAGACTGAGGATGACCAGTTGCTTGAGGCCAGGAGAGCAGAGATACGCTTCAAGTCGATGAACGATCCGTCTAGGATCCCAGTTCCTCCGACGTCTACCCCCTCAACTTCAGCTCCAGTGCCTCCTCTAGCACAGACTGTAGTACAGGCACCACCTGTTCAGGGTCCTCCTCCCCGGTCACTCAATCGACTAAAGGCCGAGGGATTGAGGACCATATTAGAGGAAAATAGTCTATCTACCGATGGTGTGGTGGACACGTACCCAGAAGTGTGGAACACTCTCAAGTTCTGCAAGTTTGAGATATTTACCAAGCCCCGGGTCCATTATATTCCCACTTGGGTTTGGGAGTTTTATTCGGCCTACGGACACCTAGTGCCGAAAGGGAAGAAAAAGGCCAGTGCCTTCAGACCTATTGATTTTGTGATGGTACGCAACAAGAAGGTTAAATGTCGCTGTTCAGATATCAATATTGTGCTGGGTTCTCTTTGGACATCATGCACAGCTACATAGATTTGTTCTAGAGGAAGACTTTGGAGAACCTCAAGGGGTGGCTGGCACCCCTTATCTTTGATGCCACCCCGAGGTGGATTGAAGTCGGTGCGCCCATAGAGAAGAAGGATCTTAATGTGGCAGCTCGGTACTGGTTAGGGTTTATTAGTAGCACAATCATGCCGTCCCAGAACGAGTCCATCCTCTGCCACCCAAAGGTTGCTTGCCTAGGGTCTATCATTGCTCGCCAGAAGCTTAATCTGGGACTACTGATTGAGCAGTAGATGGCCATGAGGGCCAAGCAGCGCCAAACCTCACTCCTATTTCTGGTGTTGATCACCGAGTTGTGAAGATGAGCTCATGTTCCAAGAGATGAGCAGAGGGATGTCAAGGTGACACCCACCTCTTCTACCGACATCTGGTGTATGGAGGCCGAGTACATGCGGGATAAGGCTGACAGGAGGAGGGCAGCCTCGGTGGACACATCCCCATAGGTTGATATTGACATGTTACCTACAGAGGCAGTCATGCCTACTGAGGCCAGCAGGCCTTCAGGTACTTCTGTCTCCTCTCCTTCTGAGACTCCTAGTACTTCTGTTGCACCCCTGCCCCTAGATCTTCTACTGCTGCTACTTCTACTTCCTGACCTTATATCACCCAGGCGATGATTTATAAGATGGGCCGTTTGTCCCAATCTGCCGATGTGCGTGCCTCCGGTTAGAGGTGGCTATTCTTAGGATGATTGAGAGGGCCATTGCTGCTGCCTTAACACCCCTCAGAGCTGAGATTGATGGCCACAAGTTGACCTTAGATGCTCTTACTGTGAGAGTGGAGGAGTGTGAGAGGGGACAGGGAGCTGCTGATATTGTGACGGCCTTGAAGGCCGATCTTGTTGGGCTCCGTAGGGATCTGGACGAGCTAAAGTCCACTGATTTGTCCATGTTCTTTGGCACTGTGGAGATCCCAGATGTCCCGACCTTAGATATTCCAGCTTGTTCTGATGTGCCTCCGGCTACTACGATCAGAGATGAGACTATAGCTGATGATGCTGATACTGATTCCGAGGCTGAGACGGATGAGGAGCAGCTTGGTAATCATGCGGAGACAATATATGAGGACTTGGCAGACTTGGAGGGTGCTATGTTTGAGACTACTAGACAGGTATCGCTATGAGACATTTCCATGGTAGGCTCCAGTGGAGCCAAGAATGCTAAGACACCGGGCACTGATGCCCTGACAGAGGGAGTAGCAGACATGCAGACTTCACCCACGCCTAGCCTGGCAGGATGATTTTCTTTGCCTCCTTTTCTGTCCATTTTAGACTATTTTTGTTTTATTTGCATTTGAGGACAACTGCGTCTTTTGTTGGTTGGGTGAGGTATTTCCATACCTACCTCTTTTGGGTTGTTTTTTGCAGACTGGGCTTATTTTTATTGTGGTTTTGTGAATGTTGGAGCTTATTGGTTTATATATATATCTTGGTTGTTGGATTGTAATTGTTGATAAATTTTAGCCCATTGTTTTGATATGAAAATGGTGTTGAACCAAATTTAAAATTTTGCCACCTCTTTTGTGTGTGATTGTGGCTATTCTTGTATAAATTTGAGTGTCAGTTGTGGTCAATACCGATGTCTTGAATAGTGCTCTTAATAGAACAAAATGAATGTGCGGCTACGATGAGGCAAACTAAGTTACATAGGCAATATGTGAACTTTGAGCATCTCGTTGTGACTAGCTGATTGTCGATTACGTCTCTTGTGATGAACATTGAATGCTCACTAGAAAGTGTGGAGTCTTGTTTGATAATTGTATCAATGCCTTGTGTGGTGAGGTTGTCTTGAACATTGTGCTTAATGACATCTAGAATTTTCCCCGTTGTTCTGGTTGATTAAGTGAAGTAAGCAATTGAAATGATCTTAGGCAAGAATTTTGAAGAGTGAGCCAATTTGACAATATACCTCTTTGTGGCCAACCTTGTGAGATGTGTGAACCTTGCTTGGAACCTTTTGAGCCTATCCTTTTCTTGGAAGAAACTTGAACAACTTTGACCTCTTTATCCCATCACCTATAACCTTCATGAAGTATTGGTTCGTTTGAATAGCCAACTTAGGCCAAAAGCTTAAGTTGGGGGTGTGGTGAAAAAGAAGAAAAGTCAAGAAATGTGAAAAATTCCCCCTTTGAAGGATTGTTATGAAAAAAGATGGAACCCCTCCATGTAAAAAAAAAGAAAGAGAATAAAGGAAAGAAAAAGACTCCAAAAGAGAAAAAGTTGTGAATAAAGTGTGTGAAAATAACAAAAAAATGGGGTGTCCGGTGATTCATGTTTGGTTGAATAATGGAGTGGATTATGATCATGTTTGAATGTGAAAGAGACGGAGAAAAAGTGATCTTCAGGTCATACTTCATGAAGGTAGAAGCCACTTAGCCCAAATGACCATACCTTAACACTCAACCCCGTTACAAGCCTTAAAAAGACCTTTGTGATCTTGAGTGAGCTGAAACAAATGTTGATTGGAAAATAAGGGCAAACCTATGGGTGGAGTCATGCATGTGTTCATATTTGTGTGTGTTAGAGTTGTATGTGATTCTGGGACTTTGAATTGTTGAGAAATTTTGTGTGAATATGAATCATCTTTGTTGTGAGGGCATTTGAATACTTTTATTGAGCTTGCACTTACATTTGAAACAAGCATTTTGAGCTTGAGTACACTTGATAATGGTGAGTCACGATTTGAAACTTTGAGTGCACAATTGATCATTGTAGGTATCGTTTGAACCTTGTTGTATGCATTTATGTTGAGTCTTATGCAGCACTGTTTGTAGACATCCTTGTTGAACTGATTGATCTTGAGTTTTACTTGAGGACAAGCAAAAGGTTAAGTTAGGGGTGTTGATGAGTCCGAGATTTCGACTCATTTACGGTGTTGTTTTGATAGTTAAGTGTCCTCAAATGCCTGATTTATGCTCTAAACTGATGTTAAAGTGTTGATTTGCAGCATTAAAGGCTAAGGAGCAAGGCAAGGACACTACCGGACAAAAAGGAACAAAAAAGCTGAAGAAATAAAGAAAAGTGATCCTGGTGATTGCCAAGACCACTCGGCGAACCGCCGAGTGGCTCTTTAGTTTGCCCAAAGTTCGAGCATGCCAGCCCTGGGGAAGAACCAATTTGGCGACAGAAATGGGCAGTCGGCGAATTGCTGACCGACTCTTAGACAACAACTTGGATCGCCTAATGTTACATGACCTATGAGGCTGATGACCAATGTAAAGTGGTGATGGAAGGTAGCAAAGGGCGGACCGCCGAACCACTCGGCGAGGCGCGACTTATTCCGCCAAATGGACTTTCAGGCCAAAAAGTGGGCAACTATAAATTTGAATTTAAAGGGATGATAGAGGAGTTTTGATCCCCAAGTTTGAGAGTTAGAGTTTTCTCTGAGTTTTTCTGTTCCTATTGTCGAATTTGAGGATTTCTAAGTTTAATTTGAGGATTTGTATTTGGATTTTTGAACTTAATCACTTTGGACCATTATAAATGCTTGAAGACTTTTAACCAGCTGATGGCTAATCTAGTTGGTAATTGTTTTTATCTTGTTATGATGTTTAACTAAAACCCCAATTCTTGGGGTGTGATCATGTGATTAGGGGTTGAATTAGCTTATGAGTATTGTTATTTACTGATTTAAATGCTTAATTGAATTGGGTTTAATTGATAGCTGTGTTTTAGTCTATGAATTGTAGTTGCAAATGCAATTCTAACTTAGAGTTTTGGGCTTGCTTGAGAAAGAGGTTTAAGAATAAAATATGTCAATTGATGATTGTAGTTATTGGGTTGTATGGGTTTAACTTGAAAGAGTAAATCCTAAACCCGATCCTACTAATCTATCTCGAGAGAGTAGGTGAATTAAGGTTTTGGGCTGTTCTTATTGCTAAGTTTGTTGATGTTCGAAACAAATCACTTTAATCGTGGTAGTTGTTCGAGAGAAAACTATTACACCTATAGTCTAGCCTACCCACTGATATTTAGCAAGTCGTTAGTAATTTCAATTACGTGTATAGTGAAATTAGCCTATAATTGATCACATCCTGAGAATTTCTCTCTATATTGTTATTTACCTTGTGTTCGCTTGTGTTTTAGCTGATAATTGAAAATCCAAACCCCCCATCTGACATTCGTTGTCACACCCTTAGACTTGTTTACATGTTTCCGATAATTTATATTCCTATAACCGAATATACCACTTTTGTAACTTCATAACTGAATTTGAACAAGTACCGCTCCCTGTGGGTTCGACTCCAACTCTTAGTTGGGTTTTATACTAGTTAACGATCGTCTACACCTAGAATCGGTTGAGTTGTATTAAGCGTTAATCAATAAATATATCAATTATAGAAAATAGAATAATATATAACTGAACCCATTGAATGATTGCATGAATCCACAGAAAAATTGATAGAATTCAATTAAGAAATTAAGTTTCTTTTGGGATCTAATGAGGGGTAGATTTTCACTCATTTGATGTCTATCAAGCTCAATAATTAGTATCATGAATGCCTCATTGTCCTATTTTGATAATATATGGCTAATTTGCAGCTATAAAGGTAAAAGGACAAGGCAATGATTGATCTTTGAACGAATGTCCAAAAATCCAAAAAGAAGTGTAAACTATACATTGTTTATCGCAAAATGAGAAAGGTGGATGGCCTAGTGAGCATGACATTGGTTAAAATGACAGCTCATAGCATTGATGTCTATCGAAACAGGCTACCAAACTCAAAAAGAGAAGGCAATGTACCGAATCAGAATGGCAACCTTGCTGATAGTCGCCCAAAATAACAGTGTAAAAAGAAAGATTGAATGCTCGATATGGCGAACCAAGGTGATATTCAGTGATCTTCCAAAGGTGAAAGACTGACGCAAACGAGTTTGCCAACGTATGTTCAAACACCTGAAGCCTAGAGCATGAAAAGGTGAGCTGAAGAGTGAGAGGAGATTTGACGAATGAGCTCGATGAGCGTGACTTATGTCGCCGAACGAGACGCGCATTAGGTTTTGGGCCAAAATTTTGGAAACTGTAAATAGAAAGAGTGAGAAATATTTTGACTTTCGAGAGAGAACACTTGACCTTTGTGAAGAACATTTTCTAGCTTTTGGGGTCTTTCAACCTTGCTCTTGAATTTGATAAATTGAAGTTGAATCTAAAGTGGATTAACTTGTAATTGCTTAATTTCATGTTACCCATTACTGCTCTCATGAAATGTATATTTCCTTTTCTTTTTTTTATGGGTGGCTAAAATCGCAAGATCTAAGAGTGCAATTATCGGGTTGAGTATTTATTTAATGTTGTGGGTACTGTGTTATGCTCCATTTTGCTATTGTTCAGACATGAATTTGGGCTAATTAGAATGGGGATAATTTATGGGTTAAGGTTGCCAACTTAATTCCTACCTCCGATCTCCGATCCATGCTCGAAAGTGATTGATTGGAGTTGGTAATTAGTCTAATAATAGTATTTTAGGTTTGATGACTGTAACTTGCTTGAAAATAGAGGTTATGGGTCAAATTTATTTGCCCTATTTCTACATTGAAAAAGAGAATAGAGTAAGGTATTGGGTTATTTAGTTTGGCATTTAGATGAGACCGACTGGAGATTCTATGCATAGATGCTTTGAGATCAAAAGAGAATTAGTGTCATTGAAGATGACCTAGCCTATTCATGAATGTTCATCACTATAGAGCAGCATAATTACCCCGATGTGACATCAATTTCAAATTCCTGCACCCCTAGATTGATCGTAACGTAGTCTTAAATTCTCTGAAAATCTAGTTTAATTGTGATAATTGTAACCAAAACTTTTTATTAAATTGGTGAAATCATCTACCCACTTATTCTTACTATTAAAAATGAGCAATTTTACAATACAAATTTCGTGATAGGAATTCTCTATGATATGCTATTCTCAGTGGGATTCGACCCCGACTCTTTGTTGGGTTTTTATTGTCTACGACCGTTGTTCCTTTTAAATAGTTTTAAGGAGGCCATTTGAGTGTTATTGTCATGACCCAGGGGCACCCCCTAGATGTTACATGGCGTATAGGACCTCGAGGGACCCCATGCAAGCCACTTATCATTCATAACATAAGAAATAAAACAAAAGAAGTAAAACAACATTTCAAGTCCAATAGTTTTATAAAAGTAAAGCGGAAATCAAAAACACTTGTCTCATTAGCCATCTAGTATAATAGAATGAAATTGGGCCTACCCCATACAACATTTACAAAAACTGGAAATAAGAAAGAAACTAAGAACAATGAAAATCCGTCCTCGAAGAATGAGGACTCACCAAATCTTAGGAACCTCGTAATCAACCACTAGCCACGAAACTGAGAAACCTGACTGTCGGACCCTACATTTGGTGAATTGTAGGCAAATGTATGTGTTAGTACAAAAAAATGTACCAAGTATGATAGATATGCATAAAACATTTAAATCATACTAAAAGAGGACATTTCATGACATGCAATTGACCAAGTTAAAACATGATATAAAAGAGTTAGAAAACATAAGTCATAAAACATGGTCAATACAAGTTAACATCATTTCAAAGCCTTCGAACACATATGGGATACTTCTTGAAGTAACCTTAGTTCATTATTATTGTGGGAAGTAGCCTTATCCAAAATAGAGACCATGTGAGCTATAACATGATCCCCCTGTGTCTCCCACACCAAAAAGGGGTTTCCTTCTTGCCAAGGTAAGGACTATAAACTTCTAGCTTAGGTGGATCCACTAGCTAATGTCTATCTAGACAATCATCCGATGGGGGCACATAGGTAAGGGATAAGGAGATTGCTTCTAGAAACCCGACCTCTACTGACGGGAGAGCTTCCATTTCAATATCCTCTCGGTGCTAAGCATAAATCCTACGGAATAGTCATTTCTTACTTGTATTTATTATCCATGGAAGGGCACGTCATCTTGCCAATCCAAGCTAAATCATTATCCATTGAAAGGTCTCATTCAATAACTAATCCAAGATAAGTCATTAGGATAGCTCTTAATCTTTGATTCAATTAGGTGAGAAGACCTTTCAACCTTGAAATCCTTATTATGTGAGAAAATCTTTCACAATCATGCTTTCATGTGTGTATGAGAAAATTCTTTCAATAACACATCAACAACATCATCATTGATACTTTACTCTCAAAGCATCCTTAAAACATTTTCATAGATTTCATAAAACATACATAATAACATAATTCAAGGTTCAAAACCCACTTTCAATCATCAACATTTAGAAAGCATGGGTTAGATATGGATTTCATCATAAATTCATGTAATTCTATTAATACATGATTGATTTCATAAAACTCTTCCTTCATAATCAAAAGCCCACATCATATGATCATAATTTGGAAAATATGGGGATTACATGGGTTCATAGGGAAATCATCATAAAATCAAAGTATTTCATCAATTCATGCATAAGAGATCATAATTCAATCATTTAAATCAAAAATCAATAGAACCCATGACAATTGAAGAAAACCCTAACTCAATTGGAGATTTCTAACTTTGAAAATATAGGAATTTTGGAACTCCATGAATGGAAGGAATCTATGGAAGAAAACTATCATACCTTAAAGCCAATTGCCTATCTTCAATGGAGGAATTGAGACTTGACTTGAAACCCTATGTTGAATCCTTATTCTTCAAGCTTTATAGAGAGAGAAATATGTGAGAGTTCTTCTTTTTGGTGAATTTTTAGAAAATGAAGTGAATGAACTAATTTAGGGGTTGGAATCACTTATATAGGGGTCTTAGTGAAGGATAAAATGACGTAGTATAGGGATAAAATATATAGAAAAAGACCCAACTACCCCTAAGACTTAACTGCCAACCACGACCCACGGACCTTGGTCGACGGACCGTGGACTGAACGACGGTTTGTCCTGCACGACCGTCGTCCATGGTCAGAAATTGGTTTTTGGGGTCCAGACCTACGGACCCTTGACCATGGACCGTGGTCTGATTGACGGTCCGTTGATCAAGCCGTGGTTCTGGACCTCTGGCAGTGAGTTGGGGTGGCCAACCACAGACCACACCTACGGTTCGTGGTCCTATTTACGGGCCGTGGGTGGCCTCCGTCGGCTGGCACCTGCAACTCCTGAAAATTATTACTTTTCCCTTTTTCGAATCTGGGGTTTTACAATATCTCCCCCTTAGGATCATTCGTCCTTGAATGAGATTCAAGCTAGTACGAAAAGAGTAGGAGAGGAACTAACAACCCAACCATCAATGCAACTTCATCTAAAGGCGTATAACCAAGGAGGAGTTATAGACTCCAAGCTAGGATGAAATAAAAACATCATAAGAGGGTGGAACTAAATCTAGAGCCCATCATGCATGAAATATACATATCCGAGGAGGAAACATCAACTCCAAGCTAACATCCGAGGAGGAAACTTCAACTCCAAGCTAAAAGCATACTCAAGTGCACATAAACATGTAGAAATCAATCAAATTGACTCATTTTCTCAAAACTTGAACTTTTAATAAATCATGCTTCGTAAGGAATCATGAAAACATTCAAGACACATGACTCCAAAACAAAGAACAAACCATGAGGAACTAATTACCTCAAGCTAGAGTAGGAGTAGAAGTAAAGAGATGAGGATATCGGGACATCATATCGGCCTCGGCCTCCCAACTAGCACCCTCAACTAACTAATTCCTCCACAACAATTTCACGGAAGCTACTTCTTTATTTCTCAATCTCTTGACTTGCCGGTCTAAAATCTCAACTGGTACTTCTTCATAAGAAAGATTCTCCTTAACTCCCAAGCCTTCCAAGGGAACTATATATGTCGGATCGCCAACACATTTCTTCAACATAGAGACATGAAAAACCGAATGCACCGATGCCAACTCATTAGGAAATTCTAGTTCATAAGTAACCTTACCAACACGTCTCAAAATCTTATATGGGCCTACATATCGGGGACTAAGATTCCCTTTCTTACCAAACATCATTACACCATTCATGGGTGAAATTTTTAAGTAAACCCAATCATGAACACAAAATTCAAGATATCTTCTTTTTACATCAAAATATGACTTTTGTCGACTTTAACACATTTTTAACCTTTCTCTAATAAGTTGAACCTGCTCTATGGCCTCATGTACCAACACGGGACCTTTTAGGGCGACTTCACCCACCTCAAACCATCCTATATGAAATCTACATCTTCTACCATATAATACCTCAAATGGAGCCATATCAATACTCGAGTGATAGCTATTTTTATAAGGAAACTCAATCAATGGTAAATGGTCATCCCAATTTCCCTTAAAATCAATCACACAAGCTCTCAACATGTCTTCCAAAGTTTGGATAGTACGCTCCGCTTTCCCATCGGTTTGGGGATGAAAGGCCGTACTAAGCATAACACGAGTACCAAGAACATTTTGGAAAGACTTCCAAAACTGAGAAGTGAATTGGGTACCATGATCGGAAATAATGGGCAAAGGCACTCCGTGCAACTTTACCATTTCTCTCAAGTACAACTTGGCATAGTCCTCTGTTGAATAGGAAACCTTGACGGGAAGAAAATGAGCCAATTTCATCATCCGATTTACTACTACCCAAATTGAGTCATGTTGTCACCGGGTGCGAGGAAAACCAACAATAAAGTCCATGTTCAAATCTTTCCACTTCCAAGTAGGAATGCTAAAGTTTTGGGACAAACCTCTAGGTTTCTGATGTTCAAATTTAACTTGTTGACAATTAAGACACTTAGTCAAAAATTCCATAATATCCTTCTTCATTCCATTCAACCAAAAGACCTCCCGTAAATCATGGTACATCTTGGTGGCTCCCGGGTGAATGGAATACCACGAACTATGGGATTCTGAAAAGATTTGTTCCCTCAAGTCATTAACATTCAGAACACACTAACGACCTTGATATCTAAGTATACCATATCCCCCTTGGGAGAAAGCCTCAACAGATTTCTTAAGCACCGCTTCTTTTAATTCAACCAAAATTTGATCAAGACCTTGCTTGACTTTCACATCCACCACAAAAGATGTTTCCAAGCCGTTGTGAACCATATCACCACCCTTGGTAGAGTCCACTAACTAAACACCAAATCGGGACAATCTATGAACATCTTAAACCAACTCTTTCTTACCATCTTTAATATGAGTAACACTACCCATAGATAACCAACTAAGAGCATCTGCCACCACATTTGCTTTATCGGGGTGATAGAGAAAAATCATATCATAATCTTTCAATAACTCAAGCCACCTTTTTTGGTAAAGATTTATATCCTTCTGATTAAACACATATTGCAAACTCTTATGGTCGGTGAAAACATCCACATGAACACCATACAAATAGTGCCTCCATATCTTTAAACAAAAAATAACCGCCGCTAGTTCAAGGTCATGGGTAGGATAATTCTTCTCATGAATCTTAAGTTGCCTTGAGGCATAGGCAATGACTTGACTTGAAACCCTAGGTTGAATCCTACTTCTTCAAGCATTCTAGAGAGAGAGAAATTTGAGAGTTCTTTTTTTTGTGAATTTGAATAGAATGAAGTGAATGAACTAATTTGGGGGTTAGAATAACTTATATAGGGGTCTTAGTGAAGGGTAAAATGACGTAGTATAGGGATAAAATAATTAGGAAAAGACCCAACTACCCCTAAGACTTAACTGCCAACCATGACCTACAGACCTTGGTCGATGGACTATGGACCGCCCGACGGTCCGTACAGCACGGCCGTAGTCTATAGTAAGAAAATGGTTTCTGGGGTCCTAACATACGGACCCTTGACCACAGACCGTGGTCTCACCGATGGTCTGTTGGTCAGGCCGTGGTTCTAGACCTCTGGCAGTGAGTTGGGGTGGCCAACCACGGAGCATACCTACGGTCCGTGGTCCGATTCACGGGCCGTAGGTGGCCTCCATCGGCTAGCACCTGCAACTCCTGAAAATGATGAGTTTGCCTTTTCGAATCTGGGGTGTTACAGTTATCAAAAATGGTGCCACTGTCGGGGAAGGGTGGTTGAGAATTCTAATTGAGAAATTAGATTTTAATTTTGTTTTGTTATAGTGTATTTTTATTTTGAGTTATTGTTGGCTTATTTGGAGGATTTATACAATAAGTGACCATTGTAGTGTCAACAATAGTCACTATGGTAAAAATGACAACATGGGTGATTTGAATGATATGCATATGCATATTGTTCAAACCATGGGAGCATCTGGATACCTCCCATAGCTGGGAGGGCTGTGTTTCACATAACCTGAACAATGCTTCAATTGCTAAAACTGAAGGGAAATTTTAGGAGCCTAGCTCATGAGGATCCCTATTAACACCTTAGGAATTTCATAGAGGTATGTGGAACATTTGTGTTCAAGAATATTTCTCAAGAGTCTGTAAGGTTGAGATTATTCATGTTCTCTTTAACCAGTGAAGCTAAAAGATGGTTGACAAAATTGTCAAATGATTCTATAACTTCGTGGGAGGAGCTGAATGATTCCTTCTTTGAGAGATTCTTTCCACCCTCACAGATAATTAAACTTTGAACCTAGATCCAAAACTTCAAGTGTATTGGAGGAGAACCTCTACATGAGATGTGGCTGAGGTTCAAGAAAATGTTGCTGCAATGTCAAACGCATGGCTTTCCGGACAATTTGTTGTTGCAATACTTCTATTGGAACATTGATTCAGTCAATAAAGGTGTGGTTGATCAGTTGGTCAAAGGTGAATTAATGAGACAACTATATGATATGGCTGTGTTGTTTCTAGATGACATGACCAATGTTAACCGTGCATGGCACACTAGAGAAGACAAAGTGTCTACTCTACAATTCATTTTGAGTAAAGAGAAAATCGAGAAGGACAATGAATGAGATGAATACATGGAAAAAATGATGACCCAACTTGATTTGTTGTCTAAACATGTCATGGGAGGCCGACTCAATTCAGTCAATGCGGTTGGAACCAACCCTGGGCAGTGCCCGGATGATGCCAAGTCTGAGGCATCATACAATGAGAAAGTTCAATATTTGGGAAACCAAATGAAGGATTCTCACACCAATTATCAACGACAAGGTTGGAACAAAGGTTGGAACAGGGATAAAGATGGTGGTTGGAAAGATTGGCCAGGTGGAAATTTGAGAGACATGGAGATTGAAAAAGTTAGGTATGTGCCTCCCTATGATCTTCCACGACCAAAAGAACCAAATGGCCCAGAAGGAAACTGAACCAAGGAAACTCTTACAAGGATTTTCAACAAGGTTGAAGGCCGAACAAAGTGTTGAAGGAATTGAAAAATGACTTCTCCACTTTATACCAAACGATGACTTCTCACTCGATGTCGATCAAGAAACTGGAGACTCATTTATGCAAAATCTCCACCTATCTGAATCAAAGGCAAAAAGGAACATTGCCTAGTGACACCATCCCTAACCCCAAGAATGAATGTTGAGAAGTTGAGAACTATGTAGTGCCACGACG
This sequence comes from Solanum etuberosum, assembly GCA_029582245.1. Taxonomy (NCBI): domain Eukaryota; kingdom Viridiplantae; phylum Streptophyta; class Magnoliopsida; order Solanales; family Solanaceae; genus Solanum; species Solanum etuberosum. Next base: position 39,799 of record JAJONR010003055.1, on the reverse strand, counting down.
TTAAATAATGTGCTTCTTGGGAGGAAATCCAAGTCCTTACTTTTTTTTTATTCCTTTCAATAATGTGTATTTGTGAGTGCACATCGAGAAGATGTTGAATGGTTGAAAAGGGAAACATTAGGTGATGCCAAGACACTAATGACAATATGTCGAAGGTGTTGTGCAGACCCATTCTTGTCCGCCTTTAGAGCTTGAACATATGGAAAAATGCACTGTCAAATTTGGCGATCAGAGCTCTAAAAGGTGATTCGCCAAAGTGCACTATGCAAACTCCATTGGATCCACCGAATCAGCCTTCAGGTTTGGTGTATGTTCAAGCATGTTAATCGAGCTTGAACTCCAATTGATGATTTTCCAAACATGTTCAGTGACATTAGTCATGACCGCCGAACGCGCCTGATATAAAAATGCCATGGGTCTTTCCAAATTCATAATTTAAACCTTTTTATCTTTAAGTTTTTCCTCTCTTTTATTGTAATACCCCATATTTGAAAAAGGGCAAAAAACAGTTTTCCAGAATTTGCAGGTGCCAACCTATGCTAGCCACCCACGCCCCATGGATGGGACCATAGACCGTAGGTATGGTCCGTGGTTGATAGCCTTGGCACTACCCAGAAGGGTCATAACCACGGCCGGACCCAACAGACCATTAGTGGAACCACAGTCCGTGGTTGAGGTCTGTGGTCCAAGACCCTTAGGATGGGTTTCTAACCACGACCGACAGACATGCAGAACGACCCATCGTCCTGACCACGATCCATCATCAGTGGTCCATGGTTGAGGCCCATTGTCCAAGACCCTTAGGATGGGTTTCTAACTTTGATCGACAGACGTGCAGGACGGCCTGTCGTCCTGACCACGACTGACGGACGTGTAGGATGGCCTGTCGTTCGGACCACGGTCCGTCGTTAGTGGTCCTTTGTTGGGCTGCTGGGAGTTATTTTTAGGGTCAGTTGGGTCTTTTCCTAATTAATTAATTCCTATTTTATGTCATTTTACCTATGTTTAGAACCATTATATATAAGCTTTTTCAACCCCCAAATTAACCCATTCACTTCATTCTTCCAATTTCAAGAAAAGAAACCAACTCCTCCCCAAATATTCTCTCTTTAGAAACTTGAAGAAGAAGAAAAAGGATTCACCTAGGGTTTCAAGCTAAGGTTCCAATTCCTCCATTGAAGGCTAGCATTTTGACTCAAGGTATGATAGTTTTCATCCATGGAGTTCCTAAATCTCTCTATTTCAAAAGGTAGAATTCCCCAATTGTGTTAGGGTTTTCATCAATTATCATGGATTCTCTTTATTACTTAATTAAATGATTGAATTATGATCTCTTATGCTTGAATTGATAATACAAGATGATTTTATGATGATTTCCCCATGAACCTTTGTAATCCCCAATGTTTTCAAGTTATGAATCATATGATGTGGGATTTTGATCTTCAAGGAACAGTTTTATGAAATTAGACATGTATTGCAAGATTCATAGGTATTTATGATGAAATACATACCTAACCCATGTTTTCTAAGAGTTTTTGAATGAAAGTGGGTTTTGACCTCAAGAGGTAAATTATGGACTTATGCATTTTCTTATGAAATCTATGCAAATGTTTTAAGCGGCACTTTGAGAGTAAAGTACCAATGATGATGTTGTGTTATGAAAGGATATTCTCACTAAAACACATACTAGCATGATGTGAAAGGTTTTCTCACATAGATAGGATTCTTAGGTTGAAAGGCATTCTCACCTAATTGAATCAAAGACTAGGAGCTATCTTAATGGAACTAGCTTGAATTTGTTGTCCAAGGGAACCTTTTCATGAGTAATAAAGTTAAGTTAGAAATGATTATTCCGTGGGAATTTATGCTTAGCACCGAGTGGTTATTGAAGATGAGATGGAAGTTCTCACCTTAGTAGAGTCTGGGTTACCAAAGTGATCTCATGACATGGAATCCCCCATATAGTAGGGTTCGGGTTACTAGTAGCAATCTCCTTATCCCATAACTATGTACTTACATAGGTTGATTAGATAGTGGATCCACTTAAGCTAGAAGTTCAAGGTTCTACCTTCGGCAAGTAGGACACCTATTTTCGGTGTGGGGTAGACACCGGATTCCATGTTATAGCTCACATGGTCTCATGTCGGTTAAGGATAATTATCCACAAGTAAGAATGAACTAAGGTTACTTCTAGAAGTATCGCATATGAGTTCAAAGATTTTAAAGAAGAAGTTAGCTTGCATTAACCATGATTTATGTCTTAAGTTTTATAACTCTTTCATATTATGTTTTAGCTTGCTCAATTGCATGTCATGAAATGAAATATCCCTTTTTAGCATGTTTTATCTGTTTTTTACATGGCTATCATACTTGGTACATTATTTTGTACTAATTCATACTCTTCCTTACATTTACCCCAAATGTAGGGTCCGATATTCAGGGTGCTCAGTTTTGTGGCTAGTGGGTGATTTGATTGATTCCCGTGCTTGGTTAGTCCTCATGCTTCGAGGAAGGAGATTTTATTGTTTACTTTCTTTCATGTATTTACTCTTTTGGACATGATGTATGGGCTAGGCCCAATTTCATTCTATTGTATTAGATAGCTATGTTGAGACATGAGTTTAGATTTCCATTTTTTGTTTTATAAAATGTTTGGACTTGGACTATTGTTTTACTCTTATTGTTCTATTTCTTATGTTATGAGAGCTAAGTGTCTTGTATGTAGTCCTTTGGGGTTCTATATGCCATGTTACATCTAAGGGGTACCCCTGGGTTGTGACAAACTTGGTAATAAGAGCACAAAGTTTAGAATTGTCCTAGGATGTCTCATAAGCCACGTCTAGTAGAGTCTTGTTAGTGAGTGTGAAGCACACCATATTTATGAATGAGAAGGTACAAGATGATTAGAAAACTCCACTTCTTTCATTACTCCTAAGTCGTGCGATAGAGTTTAACTCTATATAGTCTCTCTCCTAATCCTTATCCTATGTTTTTCAGGATATCGCTACCCGAAGAGCTTATACTAGAAGAAATGTGAGGGAGAATATGGAACAAGAAGCTCCTCAAGTTTTGGTCGATCCTTTGGCCAAGCATGTTTTTAATGCGGAGTTTAGGGATGCTTTTCAAGTGTTGGCTCAAGCGGTTACGGCCCAAGCCAATAGGGAGGTTGTGGTTCCCGCAAGCTCAATTGTGAATTTGGCAGCTTCAAGAGTAAGGGACTTCACAAGGATGAATCCTCCGGAGTTTCATAGTTCCAAAGTTGAGGAAGATCCTCAAGAGTTTATCGATGAGGTTTATAAGGTGTTAATGATCATGGGAGTTACGCCGGTGGAAAAGGTGGAGTTGGCCGCTTACCAATTGAAAGGTGTGGCTCAAATATGGTATAATCAATGGAAGGAAGAGAGGCCGGAAGATGCGGGTCCTCTTGATTGGGAGAATTTTAAGGCTGCATTTCTTGATAGGTTCTTTCCCCTTGAGATGAGGGAAGCCAAAGTTCTTTAGTTCATTAACCTTCGACAAGGGAGTATGCGTGTGAGGGAGTATGCTCTAAAGTTCAATAAATTGTCCAAATATGCTCCAAAAATGGTTGCTAATTCAAGAGATAAGATGAGTAAGTTTGTTTCGGGTATGTCTGAAATGGTGGTTAAAAGTGCCGAACCGCAATGATTGTTCATGATATGGACATCTCTCGTCTCATGGTACATTAACAACAAATTTAGAAGGAGAAACTAAAGGAAAAGTCTAGAGAGGCAAAAAGGGCTAAAACCGGTGATGGTAATTTCTCTAACACAAGGTCGACCTAGATTTCGAAAAAGGTTTTCCGGTCAAGGTTCCTCCAATGCTCCTCAAAAGTTCAACCAAGATAGGGTGTCTAACCCTAAGCCTCAAGGAGGTAATGGTAGTGGATCCTCGTTGCCCATGTCTACTTGTACTAAGTGTGGAAGGAAGCATGATGGTAAGTGCCTAGCCTGCTCAGATGGTTGTTATGGTTGTGGTAAAAGTGGTCACAAAATGAGGGATTGCCCGATGGTTAAGGCTAAAGGAAGGGAGGGCAAGAAAGCTTCTACTAGTGGTGCGGGTTCCAATGCTCCTAAGCAAAACAATTTCTATGCTCGTTAGACTAGAGGTGAACAAGAGAGTTCCCCGAATGTGGTTACCGGTTTGTTGAAAGTTTTTCAACTTATGTATATGCTTTACTTGATCCCTGTGCCACCTTGTCTTTTGTGACGCCTTATGTGGCTATGAGGTTTGATGTGCTCCCCGATATGTTGTTATAATCTTTTTCTGTCTCTACTCCTGTTGGTGATTTTGTGGTGGCTAAGAGGGTCTATAGAAAGTGTCCCGTTTCCTTGTCCCATAGAGTTACTCTTGTTGACTTGGCAGAGCTTAACATGTTAGATTTTGATGTTATCTTGGGTATGGATTGGCTGCACTCATGCTATGCTTCTATTGATTGTAGAACTCGTGTAGTCAAGTTTCAATTCCTGAATGAGCCTATCCTAGAGTGGAAGGGGGGAAATTTTATGCCTATGGGTCAGTTTGTCTCCTATCTTAAAGCTAGAAAGATCATTTCTAAGGGTTGCTTCAACCATTTAGTATGGGTAAGGAATGTAGATTCTAAAACACCTTATCTTTAGTCGGTCCCCGTTGTCAAAGAGTTTCTAGAAGTGTTCCCAGATGATCTACCAGGTATCTCCCGAGCAAGAAATAGTCTTTGGTATTGACCTTCTCCCAGATACGCAACCTATCTCTGTTCCTCCTTACCATATGACTCTGGTAGAACTTAAGGAGTTGAAAGAACAGTTGAAGGACTTGTTGGATAAGGGTTTCATCCGACCGAGTATCTCTCCATGGGGTGCTCCAGTCTTGTTTGTTAGAAAGACGGATGGGTCCATTCGTATGTGCATTGATTATAAATAGTTGAACAAGGTGACCATCAAGAACAAGTATCCTCTCCCAAGGATAGATGATTTATTTGACCAACTTCAAGGGGCGAGTTATTTCTCTAAGATCAATCTCCGATCGGGCTACCACCAATTGAGGGTGAAAGATGATGACATGCCGAAGATAGATTTTTGAACTCGGTATGGTTATTATGAGTTTCTATTAATGTCATTTGGGTTTACTAATGCTCCGACGGTGTTTATGTACTTGATGAATAGAGTGTTTAGACAATACCTTGACATGTTTGTAATTGTGTTCATTGATGATATTTTGATCTACTCAAGGAGTGAGTGAGAGCATATTGATCATTTGACGATCGTGTTACAAATCCTTAGGGACCAACAACTTTTTGCAAAGTTTAGGAAATGTTAATTTTGGTTAAGGTCCGTAGCTTTCCTTGGTCATATTATTTCAAATAAGAGTATTGGGGTAGATCCTAAGAAGACGGATGTGGTCAAGAATTTTCCTAGACCTCTAACTCCCTCGGATATTAGAAGTTTCTTGGGATTGGCCGGTTACTATAGAAGGTTTGTTGAGGGTTTTTATTCAATTGCCTCTCCTTTGACGGCTTTGACTCAAAAGAAGGCTAAGTTCATATGATCGGAAGTGTGTGAGAAAAGTTTTCAAGAGTTGAAATATAGGCTTACTTCCTCTCCGGTGTTGACCTTACCGGAAAGAACAGATGGTTTTGTGGTTTATTGTGATGCCTCGAGAATTGGGCTAGGGTGTGTGCTTATGCAAAAGGGGAAAGTCATTGCCTATGCCTCAAGGAAATATAAAATCCAAGAGAAGAATGATCCTACTCACAACCTTGAGCTAGCGGCGGTCATTTTTGCTCTAATGATTTAGAGACACTATCTGTACGGAGTTCATGTAGACGTGTTTACCGATCACAAAGTTTGCAATATGTGTTTAATCAAAAAGATTTGAATATTCGCCAAAGAAGGTGGCTTGAGTTATTGAAAGATTATGACATGAGTGTTCTTTATCACCCCGGTAAATCTAATGTGGTAGCGGATGCTCTTAGTCGGTTATCTATGGGTAGTGTTGCTCATATTGAAGAAGAAAAACAAGAGTTGGTTTGAGATGTTCATAGAGTAGCTGGATTAGGTGTTCAACTAGTGGACTGTACCAAAGGTGGTGTTATGGTTCACAATGGTTCCGAATCATCTTTTGTGGTAGATGTGAAAGCCAAGCAAGGTCTTGATCCAATTTTGGTAGAATTGAAAGAAGCGGTGCTTAAGAAATCCGTTGAGGCTTTCTCCCAAGGGGGAGATGATGTCCTTTGATACCAAGGTCGACTATGTGTTCAAAATCTCGATGACTTGAGGGAATCGATTTTGACAAAAAGCCTATAGTTTGCGGTATTCCATTCACCTGGGAGCCACCAAGATGTACCGTGATTTACGGGAGGTCTATTGGTGGAATGGGATGAAGAAGGATATTGCGGGATTTGTGGCTATGTGTCCGAATTACCAACAAATGAAGGTTGAGAATCAGAAACCCGGGAGGTTTATCCCATGATATTAGCATTCCTACTTGGAAGAGGGAAGACTTGAATATGGACTTTATTGTTGGCTTGCCTCGCACCCGGCGACAATATGACTCTATTTGGGTGATAGTAGATTAGATGACGAAATCAGCTCATTTCCTTCCCGTCAAGGTTTCCTATTCGGCGGAGGACTATGTCAAGCTGTACTTGAGAGAAATGGTAAGGTTGCATGGAATGCACTTTTCCATTATTTCCGATCGTGGTACCCAATTCACTTCTCAGTTTTGGAAGTCATTCCAAAAGGGACTTGGCACTAAGGTTAAGTTTAGCACGGATTTTCATTCCCAAACCGATGTGCAAGCAGAGCATACTATCCAAACTTTGGAAGATATAATAAGGGCTTGTGTGATCAGTTTTAAGGGAAATTGGGAAGACTATTTGCCATTGATTGAGTTTGCTTACAATAACAGTTATCACTCAAGTATTGGTATGGCTTCATTTGAGGCCTTATACGGTAGGAGGTGTAGATCTCCTATAGGTTGGTTTGAGGTGGGTGAAGTTGCCCTAATAGGTCCTGAATTGGTACAAGAGGCCATGGAGAAAGTTCGGCTTATAAGGGAAAAGTTGAAAATGGCTCAATGTAAGCAAAAGTCTTATGCCGATGTGAGAAGAAGGGATCTAGAGTTTGATTTAACAATTGGGTTTACTTGAAAATCTCATCCATGAAAGGTGTAACGAGGTTTTGTAAGAAGGGGAAGCATAGTCCCCGATATGTAGGCGCACGGAAGATTTTGAGGCGTGTTGATAAGGTTGCTTATGAGTTAGACTTGCCAAATGAGTTGGCAACAGTGCATCGCATATTCCATGTCTCTATGCTTAAAAAGTGTATAGGAGATCCAACATCCATAGTTTCCCTAGAAGGGTTGGAAGTTGATGAGATTCTTTCGTATGAGGAAGTTTCGGTTGATATTTTGTACCGGCAAGTCAAATAATTGAGAAAAAAGGAAATAGCTTTCGTGAAGGTTTTATGGAGGAATCAGTTAGTTGAGGGTGCTACTTGGGAGTCCGAGGCCGATATGATGCCCCGAAGTCCTCATCTCTTTCCTCCTACTCCTATTCTAGCTTAAGGTAATAAGTTCCTCTTGGTTTGTCCTTGTTTTGGGAGGCATTGTGTTTTATTTGTTCCATGATTTCCTTATGTGATGCATGTTCATGAAAACTTGTGTTTGAAAGAAAATGAGTTTATATGATTGATTTTCTTCATGTTGTTGTGCATTGAGTCGGAGTTGCCTATAGACATCATGAGATGAATTGATGAACATGTTTTAGATATACTTTTTGAGAGTGAATTGCATATGAGATCAATGAGATGGTGTTGAGCATGCTTTTAGCTTGGAGAAGGTAGTTCCTCCTTGAAAATGAGAAATTTTGAAAATTCATGCATATTGGGTTGCTAGATGTAGTTCCTACTTCCTTATAATGTATTTGAGTATGTTGAGCTTGGAGTTGATGTTTCCTCCTTATTTATGTGCATTGCATGCATAATGGGCTGATAGAGTTAGTTTCACCCCTTCTGATGTTTTGAGAACGTCCTAGCTTGGAGTTGATAGTTCCTCCTTGGTTGTATGCATTGCATTGTAGGTTGGGTTGTTAGTTCCTCTCCTACACTCTTAAGAATCAGTTTGAATCTCATTCGAGAATGAATGGTCCCAAGGGGGAGATATTGCAACACCCCATATTCGAAAAAGGGCAAAAAGTAGTTTTCCAGAATTTGCATGTGCCAACCCACGCTGGCCACCCACGGCCCATGGATGGGACCATTGACCGTAGGTGTGGTCCGTGGTTGACAGCCTTGTCACTGCCCAGAAGGGTTAGAACTACGGCCGGACCCAACAGACCGTTGGTAGAACCACGGTCCGTGGTTGTGGCCCGTGGTCCAGGACCCTTAGGATGGGTTTTTTACCACGACTGACAGACGTGCAGGACGGCCTGTCCTCTTGACCAAAGTCCGTTGTTAGTGGTTCGTGGTTGAGGCTCGTGGTCCAAGACCCTTGTGATAGGTTTCTGACCACGACCGACTGACGTGCAGGATGGCCCGTCGTCCTCACCATGGTCCGTGGTTGGGCTTCTGGCAGTTATTTTTAGGGTCAGTTGGGTCTTTTCCTAATAAATTAATTTCTATACTAAGTCGTTTTACCTATGTTTAGAAACCCTATATAAGCATTTTCAACCTCCAAATCAAATCATTCACTTCTTTCTTCCAATTTCACAAAAAGAAACCAACTCCTCCCCAAATATTCTCTATCTAAAAACTTAAAGAAGAAGAACAAGAAGGATTCACTAGGGGTTTCAAGCTAAGGTTCCAATTCCTCCATTGAAGTCTAGCATTTGGACTCAACGTATTATAGTTTTCATCCATGGATTCCTTCCATCCATGGAGTTCCTAAATCTCATTATTTCAAAAGATAGAATTCCCCAATTGAGTTAGTGTTTTCATCAATTATCATGGGTTCTCTTTATTATTGATTTAAATGAATGAATTATGTTCTCTTATGCATGAATTGATGATGCATTATGATGTTATGATGATTTCCCCATGAACCCATGTTATCCCCAATGTTTTCAAGTTATGAATCATATGATGTGGGATTTTGATCTTCAAGGAAGAGTTTTATGAAATTAGGCATGTATTTCAAGCTTTACATGTATTTATGATGAAATCCATACCTAACTCATATTTTCTAAGAGTTTATGAATGAAACTGGGTTTTGACCTCAAGAGGTAAATTATGGACTTATGTATTTTCTTATGAAATATATGCAAATGATTTAAGGGTGCTTAGAGAGTAAAGTACCAATGATGATGTTGTTTTATGAAAGGATATTCTCACTAAAACACATACTAGCATGATGTGAAAGGTTTTCTCACAAAGAAAGGATTCTTAGGTTGAAAGGCTTTCCCACCTAATTGAATCAAAGACTAGGAGTTATCTTAATGGAACTAGCTGGAATTGGTTGCCCAAGGGCACCTTTTCATGAGTAATGAAGTCAAGTAAGAAATGACTATTCCGTGGGAATTTATGCTTAGCACCGAGTGGATATTGAAGATGAGATGGAAGCTCTCACATTAGTAGAGTCCGGGTTTCCAAAGTAATTTCATCAGATGGAAGCCCCCACGTAGTAGAGTCCGGGTTTCTAATAGCAATCTCCTTATCCCATAACTATGTTCCCACATAGGTTGATTATCTAGTGGATTCACTTAAGCTAAAAGTTCAAGGTTCTACCTTCAGCAAGTAGGACACCACTTTTCGGTGTGGGGTAGACATCGGATTCCATGTTATAGCTCACATGGTCTCCTGTCGGTTAAGGCTAATTTCCCACAAGTAAGAATGAACTAAGGTTACTTCGAAAAGTATCGCATATGAGTTTAAAGCTTTTAAAGAAGAAGTTAGCTTGCATTGACCATGATTTATGACTTATTTTTATAACTTTTTCATATTATGTTTTAGCTTGGTCAGTTGCATGTCATGAAATGAAATGTCCCTTTTTAGCATGTTTTAACTATTTTATGCATGGCTATCATACTTGGTACATTTTTTTGTACAACGCATACTCTTTCCTATATTTTTCCCAAATGCAGGGTCCGATATTCATGGTGCTCAATTTTATGGCTAGTGGGTCATTTGATTGATTCACGTGCCTTGTAAGTCCTCATACTTCGAGGACCAAGATTTTATTGTTTAGTTTCTTTCATGTATTTTCTATTTTGGACATGATGTATGGGCTAGGCCCAATTTCATTATATTATATTAGATGGCTATGTTGAGACATGAGTTTAGACTTCCGCTTTTGGTTTTATAAAATATTTGGACTTGGACTATTGTTTTACTCTTATTGTTCTATTTCTTATGTTATGAGAGCTAAGTGGCTTGTATGGAGTCCTTCGGGGTTCTATATGCCATGTTACATCTAGGGGGTACCCCTAGGTCGTGACATTTATCTTACATTGCATCACTTGACTGTTTGTGAGTTGTGAGTGTGTAAGTTCAAAGTTGAGGAGTGTGTTTGCTTGCTTTCACTATTCACCCAACCCCATTTCCTTGTAATTCTTGACTTATGCTACGTACTAAGGCCGGTTTTCAATTTTTAGCTTTAAATTACAATATGGGTGAGTGCTTGAATGCGATTAGTTGATATTGGTTGATTTACTTAGTAGGGTAGCTTTCTATTGTGCGTGTTGAATTGTACTCATGAGTTATTTGCCTGTGTATGCCTGTAGAATGCTAATCTAGATTGTGTTGGTTAATTTTTAAGTTAGACTGGTAAAAGTGATGGGTGTGAGTCTAATTTTATGTGGATGAAGTTCGATAAACTCAGTGTTGATCCGATTGCATGATTTTACCCAACGATGGACATGTGACTACTTTTTTAAGGAAAATCATCAATTCAAGAAATACATAGCAATATCTGGGGGAAGTGTGAGTACCCATGGGTAGATTAGCATATAGATGGGTTGTAATGATGTGGGGACACTCGTATTTGTTTTGTATGTTGGTTTAGCTGTAAAAATTAGGCACTGGGCTGAACTCTTCCTGTTCAGCTGGCTTGTCATAGCTCGCCAAGAAGGTTAGGGGAATCACTGAATAAGCCCCAGCTCCCCTTCTTTAGCATATATGTGACCTTGTGTACTGTTCCATTCATCGGGGTTATCTTAGTCCATCGAACCCACTTGACGAATCGCCGAGTAGGAGTAGACATCTCCTATGATGCATGTTTCTTTTCAATTTGCACTGTCATTTTTGGTGGATTTGTCTTAGCCCTCCGAAACCTACTCAGCAATTCATCGAGTTGGAATTGACTCCGCCTTTTATGCTTGCTTCCTGAGATTTTTGCTACTTTCTGATTCGTCAAGCTCACCGGAGCTCGCCAATCCTATTTGGCTATCCGCCTTCCCGTTAGGTGTGCCTCACGATAGTTTTCGAAACATGATTCGAAGTGAGTTTGATTTCAACTAACCTTCACAAAATTCATGTTTGAATGTGTGCTTTACAGATTATGGCACGAACAAAAGGAAAGAAAGTGGTAACATCAGACACAGAGTCAGACATATACTCTTCTTCTCCTTCTTCTCTAAAGAAACACAGGGGTATTTCTATAAATAAGCCTTTTGAGGCTCCTTTTCATTAGCATCCTACAACTCAATGAGCAGCTACCCAAGAGAGGGTACAACGAAAAAAGGGGTGGCGAGGAAAAGGACAGAGATCATGTCCAAACTGGTGCTGCCCTCCGCTGCCAAGCACCAACTTCTAGAGTCCTCTAAGTTATCACTACAAGAGCCCTAAATAGGCTCAAAGCTCCTATAGAGAGGACTATTCTTTAGGAGAGATAACTCCCCATGGATGGAGTTATGAGCGAGTACCCATCTATTTTGGACACCAATAAATTTCACAAGTTTGAGGGGTTCACAAAGTCAAGAAACCCCTATATTCGTTCTTGGGTGCAAGAGTTCTACACAACTTATGGTCATTCACTACCAAAGTAGAACAATAGTAAAGTTTTGAAGTCGCTTGAAGAAGTGGAAGTGCTCGGCAAGATAGTACAATGCCATGCTAGGGTTATTAAAACAACACTGGGGGTACCAACATTTCAATCATATATGTATTCACTCCGGATGCGATATGACTTGGACTCCTTGAAAGAGGGGTTGGATCCACTGATTTCTTATTCTTCTCCCTCTTGGATTGTTGATGGTGCCCGGATTGATAAGAAGGATTTGAATGTTGTAGTGAGGTACTAGTTTTCCTTCATCAGCAGTAATATTATGTCCATGAAATATAACTTGATCTTTCACCATCCTAAGGCATTGTTGGTGGGAATGATCATTGACCGGGAGCATATTCATGTGGGAGACATTGTTGCGTAGGAGATAATGATAAGGGCTTGGCAAGATCATACCTCTCTCCGATTTCTAAACCTTATTACACAGTTGTTTGAGAGACAAAGAGTCCCCTTCAAGGAAACTACAAATGTGAGGATCACCCCAGCCTTTTCCAAAAACATTAGGAGGATTGAGGCTGACTGTTTAAAACATGATTCGGCTTGTAGAAAGTCACCACAAACAGACACGACGCCAATAGTTGATCCTACTACACTAGGAGCTGAGGCCAGTACACCTACTCATTTTGTGGAGTACACAGGTATATCCTCCTCTTCTATTATGCCTTATAATCCTTCTACTACTGTTTTTATTGTTGCTGCTACTAATAAACCTACCCCTACTCCTATCAGCCATCCCCGCTTGACCCAGACAATGATTTATCAAATGGGTAGCCTTTCCCAATTGGCTGATGTTACAGCCACACTGGTTGAGGCAGGCATGCTTAAGATCATTGATAGGGCTACTGAGAAAGCCTTGGCTCCATTGAGAGACATGGTGAGTAGATGTAAGGGGTAGGTAGAGGGCCATGGTGTGAGGTTGAATGACTTCACTGCGAGACTTGAGGCCCAAGAGAAGGCAATGGGTAGTTCTGGTGCACTATAAACCATGAGAGATGAGCTTTCTACCTTGCGAGCGGAGGCAAATACATTGAAGTGCATTGACATATATATGTTATGGGGCGAGGTTCCCATACTGGATGCACCTACCTCCATGCCACCACAGATTCCTAGTAGTGAGCCTCTTCTGAGTGTGTAGCCTAAGATAGCTACGAGTGTTGAGATGGATGCTGATTAGGATTTTGAGAGGTCCAAGGATGATTTTGCCGAGGAGACAGACGTGGAGGAGTAGAAGAAGAGGAGAATGGGGTTGTGTTGACTCTAATAATGATGCAACAGACCGATGAGGTCATTCTTCAAGCGACCTTGGAGTGATCTCTTCGGGAGACTTTAGCGGTTGCTCAAAATGGAATCTCTTTAGACTCCACTATCCCTTTGAGTGTTGAGATGGGCACTGCTGCCCCAGTTGAGTCTTCACTGCTGCCTTCGGTGATCCTATTGCCGGTCATTGATGCCCCGGATGATATTTCCCTTCCAAAGACTCCATATGAGAGTTCTCCATAGACTTAGCCTGTCAGGGGGACCCTTCTATCTCAGCCTCCCATACATATATTATTATCGCATTGAGGAGACTGCTTGTTATTTTTGGTAGGGGAGGGGGGGAGGGTCCTTTGAGCCAATATTCCTTATTTTTATTGTATTTTTTTACTTTTAGTTTTGGATGATTTTATTAGTTTACTTTTGTTTATATTATATGCTTTTTTTTGTTGAGTGCATCTCTTTTATCTATTTCGTTCTATCTTGATTTTTGCAACCACCCATCAGTTTTAAAAAAGGTGAAATTCTTAAAGTTTTCATCTATAATGATCCGAGGATTGATTGTTTTCAAAATCGATGTCTTTAATAGTAATCATGATGAGCATGATCTAGAGTGTTGGTGTTGCGTGAATAAAATCGATGTGGTTGCACTTTTGAGTGATCTCTTTGAAACTTTTATTGGCTAGCTGCATTTGGATGTGAGCGTTGCAATGAACATTGCACGTACGCATTTGATCTTTTAGAGAAGTTCATAAAATTATCAGGAACGCCACGTGTTGGACATTGGAAAAGTAGTTTCTTGAACCTCAGCCAAGTCTCATGTAGAGGTTCAACAATGCATTTGATTTTGGATCTGGGTTTGATGTTTTATTATCTTCGAGGGTGGAAAGAATCTCTCCAAAAAGCATCAATCAACTCCTCCCACGAAGTGATTGAGTCATTTGGCAATTCCACCAACCATCTTGTAGCTTCACCTATTAAAGAGAACAGGGAATAACCTCAACCTTACAGACTCTTGAGAGATAATCTTGAACAGAAATGGTCGACATACCTCAAAAAAATTCCTAAGGTGTACATGGATATCCTCATAAACTAGACCCCATAAGTTTCCCTTTAGTTGGAGAAATTTTAGCATTGTTCGGATTATGTGAAACACAACCCTCCCGGTTGTGGGAGGTATCCCAATGGCTCCCGTGGTTAGAACAATATTCATATATATATAAATAAAATTACCCATGTTGTCATTTTAACCATCGTGACTATCATTGTCACTACCAAGGTCACTCATTGAATTAGACCTGCAAATCAGCCAATAACAACAGAAAACAACAATCTATTACAACTAAGCGAATTTACAAACTTATATCTCAAATTGAATTCTCAACCACCATTCTCTGGCAGCAGTGCCATTTTTGATAACTCTCAAATGTCCTCCTTAAAACTAATTAATAGGAACAATGGTCATAGTTAATAAAAATACCCAACTAAGATTCGAGGTCTAATTCCGCAGAGAATGGCATATTAGGGATAATTCCTTTAAAGAATTTTGGATTGTAAAATCATTCATTTGTAATACTAAGAACAAGTGGGTGGATTATTCCACATATTTAATAAAAAGATTTGGTTATCAATTGTCACAATTAAACTAAAATTTTAGAGAACTCAAGAGTTAACAAGCAATTTAGGGGTGCGGGATTGGAAATTGATGTCACACAGAGGTAATTGTGCTTCTCTATAGTGATGAACATTCATGAATAGGCTAGATCATCTTCAATGACGCAAATCATTTTTCGATCTCAAAGTATCTATACATAGAATCTGCTTTCGGTGTCATCTATATATCAATCTAAACAAAAATGTACCTTACTCTATTCTCTCTTTGGTGTAGAAACAGGGAAAATAGATCTGACCCATAACCACTATTTTCAAGCAAGTTAGAAACATCAAACCTACATTACTAGTATCAGACTAATTACCCACTCCAATCAATCTCTTTCAAGCATTGACCGGAGATCGGAAGTAGAAAGTTTGCAACCCTAACCCACAAATTAACCACATGTTAATTAGCCCAAATTCATGCATGAAATGCGCAAAATAGAGCATAACACAATGCCAACTACATTAAATCAACACCCAACCTCATAATTGCACCCCTAGATCTTGAGGTTTTTGCCAACCATAAAAAAATGCATACAAAATATACCTTCCATGAAAACAGCTATTGTTAACATGAAATTAAGAAATTACAGGCAAACCTACTTTGGATTCAACTTCAATTTGTCAAATTGAAGAAACGAATTGACAAAGTCCAAAACATAAAAAATGTGCTTCACAAAGGTAAAGTGTTTCTCTCAAAACTCAAAATTTTAAGGATTCTCATATCGCAACTCTCAAAAGATGAGTCGGACATTTTGACTAATTTTGGGCTTATAATTCAAGGATTCAGTGTCTTCAATGCCTATTTTATGCTCATAACTGAAGTTAAAATGTTGATATGTTGCAATGAAGGCTAAAGAGAAAGGCAAGGACATTACGAGGCAATAGGAGCGAAAAAGCTGAAAAAGTTGAACGAAAGAAAAGTTGGTACTCGCCAAAGTAATTCAGTGACTCGCTGGGTGGACCTTCAGCTCGCCTAAAGTTCCAGCATGCCAGCCCATGGATGAACCCAACTTGGCGAGCAGACAAGATATTCGGCTAGACGCCGAAGAGATCGGCCTTGATGACTTTGCTCGCCGAAAGTTACAAAAAGATTTGGTGAAAAAGCCACACCAAAAAGGTGAGAAGAGGAGTGCTCAGTGAATCGCCAACCAGTTCGGCGAAATCGACTTACTTCGCTGAGTAGACTCTGTGCTGAAATTCTGGGAACATATAAATAAAATTTTCAAATGAAGAGAAAGGGTTCCCATATTGTTTACTTCTGGGTTTTTGAGTTTTTACATTCTAGAACATTATTTTTACATTTTGGAGTAGAGATATAGAGATTGTAAAAATTTTAGCTTAAATTTAAGCATTTTGATATTGCAGATCGTTGTCAAATCAGATGGAAAATTTCGTTCGTAATGATTTCTTATTTTTCACTATGCTTGGCGAAAACCCAAATCCTTGGGGGTGTGATTATGTTGTTGAATGTTTAATTAGCTAATGGGTGTTCTTAGTTACTGATTTTATTGTTGTTTTAAAGTGGGTTCAATTAATTGTTCATGTTTTAATTGAGAAATTGTAGTTGCAAATGCAATTCTGGCTTTATTCTCTATATTTGCTTGAGAAAGAGGTATTAGAGTCGAATTATTGATTGATAGTTGTATTGATTGTATCTTTAAGAATATAGCTTGAGAATGTGAGTTTGATTGAATTCTTACAACTCTAGCTTGAAAGAGTGGATTAATTAAGGAATTGGATTTATCGATTGTGTTTTGCTTGTTGATGTTGGAAAGAACTCGCTTGAATCGCAATAGTTCATTGAGAAATGGCTATTGCAATCAAAACCTAGACTACGCACATAGATTCAACACCTTTGAGTACTAATAATCACCTATTTTGCGAAATTAGCATTGAACTTATCACACTCCTAAGGATCATTCTCTACTTGTTTACTTCCTATTTGAGTTGTCGTAAATTGGTTACCCAAATCCCGCATTTGATATTAATTATCAAAACTTTGTGATTTACTTTAATGTTGCGAAACTTTTACTTCTACAAACGATTAGAACACTATTTTACTTTTAAATGAAATTTTCTACTATACCACTCCCTGGGGGATCGATCCCAACTCTTAGTTGGGTTTATACTTGTTAGCGACCGCCTACACTTAGAATTTGATGAAGTGTAGTTGAGCGTTATCAAAAATGACGTTGTTGCCAGGGAGTGGTGTTTAGAATTCTTTTCTTGAAGTTTAGTTATGAACTGATTTTGTTGTAGTCTAATTATCTTATTTGTGTTCTTTGTTGGTTGCTCTAAAACAGGTGAATAGATGAGTGTAAATGGGAGCAAGGCCAACCAACGTGGAAACAACGATGACATCAGAAATTTTCATGATGTCAATGAGGATAGTTGGGAAGTGCGGGTGCTATTTGATTGCTTCCAATAGTGGAAAATATGGTGTTTCATGTGACCAGCACAATGTTACAGCTGTTGCAGATAAAGGGTCTCTTTGGAGGACTCGCTCATGAGGACCCTAATTACCACATCTGAAACCTTATGGATGTGTATGGGTCGTCTTTTTTCAAGAACATCACTCAAGAGTCAGTCAGACTTCATTTGTTTCCCTTTTCTCTAATGGGGGAAGCAACAAAGTGGTTGACTGAACTACCAAGAGAGTCAATTACTTCTTGGTAGGAGCTCACCGATGCATTCTATGAAAGGTTTTTCCCTCTTTCGAAGATGGTCGAATTAAGGGATAATCTTCAGAACTTCAATCACATTGATGGCAAACCTATCAACGAGACATGGTTAAGGTTCCAAAAATTGCTGCTCCAATGTCCAACTCACGGGCTACCAGACAATGTGGTATTACAATATTTTTACCGGAGCCTCGACACGGTCAACAAAGGTGTGGCAGACTAGCTCATTCGAGGAGGAATCACGACACAACCGTTTGACATAGCATCAACCCTTCTTGACGAGATTACGAAAATTAATCGTGCTTGGTACACTAGAGAAGATCAGGTGTCTCCTTTGAACATTGGGCTGACAAAGGAACAAATGAAAAAGAACCAAGAGCGAGATGAAAACATGGCCAAAATGATGAATCAAATGGACCTATTATCAAAACATGTCATGGGAAGAGGCTACAAAGCTGTAAATGCAGTCGGAATTAATAGTGGTGTAGACCCCAATGAAGCACACTTTGAGGACATGTACAATGAAGATGTGCATTTATTGTCGAACCAAGGAGGGGGTTCTCATCCGAATTACCCAAGACCGGGCGGAAATCAAGGTTGGAATAGAGATCGAGATGATGGTTGGAGAGATCGAGATCGTGAATGGCGTGACCGTGGAGAAAATTGGAGGGATAAGGATGGCGACAAAGATCACTATGTGCCTCCCCATAAGTGTCAAAAACCAAAAGAGCCTAGGGCTGATCCAGAAAATTTCCACACCGAAGATATGCTTGCTCGTATTCTGAATAAAGTGGAAGGATCGGACAAGGTGTTAAAGGAAATGAAAGATGACGTCTCTTCTCTTAATAAAATGGCCACATCACAATCGGTATCTATTTAGTAGTTGGAAACACAGATGGGTCAGATCTCGGCTTATTTAAATCCAAGACCAAAATGGGGCTCCCAAGTGATACTTTAGTGAACACAAGAAATGAGACATAATCCCATGGCAACGTCGTTCCATGACGTTAAATAAAACGTTTCTTGGGAGGAAACCCAAGTTTTACTTTTTGTCATTCGAATAATGTTTGTTTAATGTGTAGGTTGAAAATTCAAAGTTTGGGAGAAATAGGCTACTAGGCGAGCTCAAAACCCAATCGGTGGATCACCAAGTGGTTCGGCGAGTCGGATGTTGATCATTGTTTTGACCAACCAAATGGTTGAAATGCTGGTAATTTCGGCAGACAAGAAATCCATTCGGCGCGTCGCCGAGTGGATCGGCAATATTAATGAGGATCGCCGACTGAGGCATGAACTAAAGGGTCAAAAGACTTCCAACCATTTTAAATTCAAAACCTCTTCATATTTTTAACATTTCAACTGTTGTACTCTCTCAACTTCATATTAGATTGGATTTTTCACCAAATTTTTGCATGGGTGTCGTGTGTGACTGGAATTCATTACATTACCTATTTTTTCTTTTGCCTGCGTCATTTCATTGTCTACTTCCGAGGTTGGTTTCCTAAATTGGCCATAATTTCTTGCCATATTCTAAGCATGTTTGTGTAGTTTATGGATCTATTGTGTTCCCTTGTGTGATAAATTGATTGATTAAACATTGTTAGGTAATCGAGCATGTTAGATTTTGTGTTTGGCCTAGTTAAATTTATGTTTTGGGTTTAAATTGTTTGAATGGCGGTTGGGTATATTGGTTTTGGTGTGGGTGAAGTCCGAGTTACCTGAATTGCACTAAACAACCTTATTTTGCCCAATTATGAATCGGGTGACGTCATTTTTAAGGGCAAAGGCGTTGTTTCATCAAATCTAGATAATTTGGGGGAAATCTGAGTACCCCGGGGTAAGTTATGGTATGGACTAGTCTTGAATTGCATAGAATGGGGTTTGAAATTGGTAATCGTAGGTTGTGTGTGTAGAATTGAGAGTCAGGGTGTAAATCTGGCACGATGGACCATTTGTCGAGCTAAGTCAAGCTCCTCGAATGACTCGGCGGCTCACCGACTGACACCCCTCATCGCCTTCTTTGTCTTGAATTATTGTTGGTCTTTTCTATAACTTTCGGCGATAAACATGTGCTAGCCAAGTTAACTCGGTGACTCGCTTAAAGACTTTGATCTCGCCATTTTTAAGCCAGATTTTGGAATTTACTCTGTAAAATTCGGCGAGCTACCTTTGTCTCGCCGATCAAGTTCGGCGACTCGGCAAATACCATTTTACATCACTATTTGATGCTGAATTTCTAATATTTTGTTCTATAATATTCTGTAAGCTCTTTGAGGCTCGCCAAATGACTTCGGCGACTCACCCGGTTGATCAACAAGTTTTCCTGCACTTTTGAATAGTGATATTTTACTAACCCTTTTCAACCAAATTCGTGTTGTTTATTTGGTTTGATAGATATGGCCCGACCAAAAGTTCTAGTTAAGGGTCCCCAAAAATGAAAAAGGGTAAAAGGAGTAGAAATTATTGCGGAGGTTGCACCTCAAAGAATCTACGAGACCTCGACCGGCTCAGAAAAGTGATCGGGGTAAGGGCTAACAACTTGCGGAGCCTAGTTTGAGCATCCTCAACTCCTAAAACATGGGTGTCTACTCCACCCACCTCACTACATCTGAGTCTTAAAGTTACAATGATGAGGGATCTAGGACTCCAGTCTATGAGTCCGAACCAACTGATGATCAGACCCTTAAGCACAGGCGTACTGAATTGCTCTCGAAAGCATTGCATGATCCGGCTAGACTCCCGACACTCCAAAAACCTCCACCACCTCTAGCATAGGCAGCATATCAGGCAGCACAAGTGCCTCCAGCCCAGGCACCTCCGCCACGCTCGATGAACATGCTTAAGGCTGCCAGTATGAGAACAATTTTGGAGGAGAAGAGGTTGTCCACCCATGGGGTAGTGGACAAGTATCCATCAGTGTGGGACACACTCCGATTCCACAAATTTGAGCGATTCGCAAAGCCCCGGAACTCGTATGTGCCGACATGGGTCTGAGAATTCTATGAGGGTTATGCCAAGTTGCTCCCAAAAGGGAAGAAGAAGGCTGGAGCTGGGGAACCATTAGAGTTTGTTGAAGTGTGTTGTAAGAATTCAAATGCAGCGAGACCGATATAGATGAGCTACTTAGTTGCTCGATCCGGGTGAAACATACATTTACAAATATGCTCAAGACCAAGTCATTGGACAACTTGAAGGGGTGGTTGTCCCCATTGCTGTCTGATATATCTCCTTCATTGATAGAGGCAGGGGTCCTGATTGAGAAGAGGGACATTCATGTTAGTGCTCTGTAGTGGTTCGGGTTCGTCAGCAGTACCTTGATGCCGTCACAGAATGAGTCCATCCTATGGCAGCACTTCTAGGGTGCATTATTGATTGGGAGAGGCTTAAATTGGGGTCGATTATAGCACAGGAGAAGGGCATGAGGGCCAAATAGAGTAAGACCTCACTACCTTTCCCTGTTCTCATCAATGATTTATGTCGGTGGGACGGAGTGTCGTTCGTGGCCAAGACTGATGTGGAGATTACTCCTACCTCTTCTACTGATATTTAGAGGATCGAGGTGGAGTATATAAAGGAAGAGTCCGAGAGGAGGAGGGAAGCACCAGTGGATACATCCCCAGCTGTCGATGTAAAGACTATGAAGACGGATACTACTCCTCCCACTCTATCTAGTGGGCCGACAGGTATGCCTATCTCCTCTGCCCCTGCTACTTCTGCAGCTACTGCTACCTCCCGCCCCCACTAACCCAGGCCATGATATATAAAATGGGCCACCTCACCTATTTTTCCGATGTGCGTGCTGCGAGAGATGAGGCAGATTTCCCCTCCATGATTGAGCGAGCTATTGAGGCCGCACTTTCCCCAATTCGGGAAGAGATACGGGGACAATGCGAGTTGATTAAGGCCGATGGCCGAGCTTTAGACGCACTGACTGTGAGGGTTGAGGCATGTGAGTGGAGTGATCACCAGGACAGTGATTTGATAGCCATGAAGGCTGATATTGTTGGACTTTGTCATGATGTGGACGACCTGAAGTCCACAGACATCTATATACTTTTGGGTGGGGTTGACATTCCTGAGGGCCCTAGTTCAAACATTCCACCTATTTCTGAGATACCTCCAACTACTGTGACCGGAGATGCTGCTTTAGATGCTGATGGTGAGGAGTCAGATACGTCGAAGACTGATGAGGAGGAGTTAGCGATTCGAGAGGAGGTGGTGTACGAGGACTTGGAGGACCTTGAGGGTGATTTGGTCCACTGCCGGACACATCGATGATTTGTCCTAATGGATCACAACCCACTCTAGGAGGAGAGCCAGGCACTTACGCACAAATTGAGAGAGCACCAGATGCGCAGCAGTCGCCTCAGGCTAAGCCTAAAAGAGGGATCTTGACTCTTTTCCTGTTTAATGTTTATTTTTGAGACATTTTCTTTATTTTACATTGAGGACAATGTTTAGTTTTTTTTGGTGGGGTGAGGGTGTCTTCATACCTATCCCATTGGATTCTATTTGGTTTGTTTTGGATGATTGTGTGTTTTACTACTTTTTTCTATGTCCGAAACTCCTCATTTATTATGGCAAAATTTGTGAATGTTGGTTTTTAATCCCATTGATCCATCTCCTGATTTCTTGATGTGTGAATGTTGTGATTGTTTTCTTGCATATTTGAGTATTGCTTGTGATCAATACCGATGACTTGAATAGTGCTCTTGATTGAACAAGATATTTGTGCAAGTCCAATGAGGCAAATTTGAATTGCATAAATCATGTGTGAACTCTTAGCATCTCATAGTGACTAGTCCATTGTCGAAACGAGTCTTGCAATGATCGTTGCATGCGAGCTTAACTTGTAGAGTCATGATCGATGATTTTGTTGAATGTCTTGTGTGGTGAGGTTTTCTTTAAATAGGTGTTTGGTGATACCTAGAACTTGCCCCATTGGTCAAATTGACTAGCATTGGTGAATGAAAGAAATGATCTTAGGCAAAAAAAATTGAGAGTGAACCAAATTGCTATTATACCTCTTTATGACCACCTTGTGAGAGTGTGAACCTAACTTGGCACCATTTGAGCCTAACCTTTTCTTTGGATGAAACATGAACACATTTTCCCTTTTCCTCCCCACCTAAAACCTTCATGAAGACTTGGTCCGTTTGAATAACCAACTTAGGCCAAAATCCTAAGTTGGGGGTGTAGTTAAAAATGAGGAAAGAAATTGAGCAAGAAGTGTGTAAAATCCACCCTTGAAGAATTATGTTGAAAAAGATGGAACCCCTCCATATAAAAAAAATCAAAAGAAGAAGATTGAAAAAGAAATTTGTGATTTTGGTGGAAAGAAAAGGGGTATCCGATGAGCCATACAAGAATTTTTGTGCTTGAAAATACCTAGGAGTAGTGTAAAGATGAAAAGAATGAAAGAAAAGGAGACAAAGTGAAATGCAAGCCATGCTTCATGAAGGTATAAGTCACTAAGACAAAATGATTATACCTTTACCCTTAGCCTTGTTACAAGCATTGAAAGACCTTAGTGATTTGCATAAGCTAAATGATATGTTGGTCGGAAAATACGAGCAAGCCTATGGGTAAAATCATGCATGTGTTTATCATTGAGAGTGTGACAGTTGATTTTGATTCCTTCTATTATAATCTTTGATGGGTTTTTTGAGATCGTGGAATAATTCTTGATGTGAGGGCATTCAAATACTCTTGTTGAACTTGAATTTGCATTTGAAGTGAGCATTGTGAGCTTGAACTCTATTTGATGATGGCTAGTCATAGTTTGAAACTTTTAGTGCACAATTGAACATTGCATGTGTAGATTGAACCTCGTGTACAATCATGTTTAGTCTAAAGTAGCACTATTTGTAGACATCCCTGTTGACCTGATTGATCTTGTGTTTTACTTGAGTACAAGCAAAAGTTTAAGTTGGGGGTGTTGATGAGTTGGGATTTTGACTCATTTTGGGCTTATTAATCAAGGACTTAGTGTCCTGAATGCCTATTTTATGCTCATAACTGATGTTAAAATGTTAATATGCAGCAATTAAGGCTATAGAGCAAGGAAAAGACATTACAAGGCAAAAAGGAGCGAAAAAGCTAAAAAAGTTGAAGGAAAGAAAAGTTGGTACTTGCCAAAGCCACTCGGTGACTCACCGAGTGGACCTTCAGCTTGCCTAAAGTTCCAGCATGCCGACCCATGGATAAAACCAACTTGGTGAGAAGACAAGCTCTTCGGCGAGACGCCAGAGAGATCAGTGATGACGACCTGGCTCACCGAAAGTTACTGAAAGATTTGATGAAAAAGCCACGCCAAAAAGGCGAGAAGAGGAGTACTCGGCGCATCGCCGAGCAGTTCAGCGAACTCGACTTACTTCACCGAGATGAATCTGTACTGAAATTCTGAGAACGTATAAATACAATTTTCAAATGAAGAGAAAGGGTTCCCATATTGTTTACTTCTGAGTTTTTGAGTTTTTGAGTTTTTACATTCTAGAACATTGTTTTTACATTTTGGAGTAGAGACTGAGAGATTGTGAGATTTTTAGCTTAAATTTAAGCATTTGGGGATTGCAGATCGTTGTCAAATAAGATGAAAAACTTCGTTGGTAATGATTTCTTGTGTTTCAATATGCCTGGCTAAAACCCCAATCCTTGGGGGTGTGATTAGGTATTTGAATGCTTTAATTAGCTAATGGTTGTTGTTAGTTACTGATTTTATTGTTGTTTTCAAGTGGGTTCAATTAATTGTTCATGTTTTAATTGATGAATTATAGTTGCAAATGTAATTCTGGCTTAGTTCTCTATAATTGCTTGAGAAAGAGGTATTAGAGTCGAATTATTTATTGATGGTTTTATTGATTGCATCTTTAAGAATCTAGCTTGAGAAAGTGGGTTTGATTGCATTCTTATAAATCTAGCTTGAAAGAGTGGATTAGTTAATGAAGTTGGTTGATCGATTGTGTTTTGCTTGTTGAGGTTTGGAAGAACTCGTTCGAATCACAATAGTTGATTGATAGATGGCTATTGCACTCAAAACCTAGCCTACCCACTGAGATTCAACACCTTTGAGTAACTAATAATCATCCATTGTGCGAAATTAGCATTCAACTTATCACACTCCTAAGGATCATTCTCTACCTGTTTACTTCCTATTTTAGATGTCGTAAATTGGTTACCAAAATCCCCTCATTTGATATTAATTATCAAAACTTTGTGATTTACTTTAATGTTGCAAAACCTTTACTTCTACAAACGATTAGGATACTATTTTACTTCTTAATCGAATTCTCTACTTTACCACTCCCTGTGGGATCGACCCCAACTCTTAGTTGGGTTTATACTTGTTAGAGACCGCATACACATAGAATTTGATGAAGTGTAGTTGAGCATTATCACTTCCCATTTTTTCTCTCTCCTTTGGGTTATTTATAGTTTTCCAAAATTTAGCCCAAAAACTCAATGCGTGTATCACTCGGTGACATTGGTCGGGCTCGCTGAACTCCTTCGGTGAATCGCCAATTGAGCTTTAGCTCACCTTTTCTTGCTCTAGGCTTCAGGTGTTTGAACCTCAATCGACGAGCTCGTCTGAGTCAGCCTTTCACGTTCAGAGAATCGTCGAATACCACCTTGGTTTTCCTTTCGTGCCTTTGATGTTTCTCCTTGCATTTTCATATCAGCGATGATTAGAAAGGTTACTTTTCTCATTAGTTGAGTCACCTTTTCATTTGGAGTTCGCCGACTGGTCTCGATAGACACAAGTGTTTTGCACTTTCAATTTAGGTGAGGTCATGCTCACTAGGCGATCCGCCTTTCTTGTTTGGCGATCATCAATATATAGTTTGGATTTATTTTTGCATTTTCGTCATTCTTTCAAACATTCATCCTTGCCTTGTTCATTAGCCTTCATAGCTGCAAATAATCAAGATATCATCAGAATAGGAAAAAAATAGGCATTGAAGACACTAATTAACAGCTAAATAGATCTGCAATGACTTCAAATCTACCACTCATCAATAACCACAAGGGGAAAGTCTATTGATGACCTTTCTTGTATTGAATTTTTCCCCTATTTTTTGGTTAAATTTGTTTAAAATATTGAGTAAAGTAAAACAAAATAAATCCAATGAAATTTCACTTTATCCCCAGACATAAATTTTTAATGCATTTTAAAATGTTTTAATGAAATGTCGGCATTTTGGTCTCAATAAACAATTCACTCTATGCCAATATGTATTACTCATTTAAAAACACTTTTCCTATCTTTTTTCAATTATAATTATTTACTAAAAAATATTAATTTAGTAATATTAATTCTATTTTACAAGATTGTATACTATATGATATGATATACACGTGCAACGCATGTGCCATGAAACTAGTACTACTTTAAAACCATAACTTTCTAACTTAAATATTAAATTATTATAATAGCCCAACTAAAAATACTCAATTTAGTATATCTACTATTGTATATTTATATATTTTTTTATATTATACAAAAAGCAGAATGTCACAACCCGACTCCCCGAGTAATGATGGCACCTACTTAAACCCACCAGTAGGTAAGCCGACTCGTACCCAGAACAATAAGTAGTTAGTACAAGGGTATAACTAAATAGAAAATAATACTAACAATAAGAACAGGTAGAAACGGAAAGAAAACCTGGAAGTCACTAGTATAGAGGTGTCTAACAAGAATAAATACAAGTCCCAAAAGTGGACTACAACAAGCCATTTCAAAAGGCAAAAGATGGCACGAACGATCACTGCGGTAGCTGGTACTAGGACCTGCATCTCAAAAAGATGCAGAGTGTAGCATCAGTACAAAAACAAGGTACTCAGTAGGCATCACAAAATGACCGACCAAGAAAGGTAAAGACATTAAAAAAAGATAGAATCCAGACACATACAGAGGTCAAAGCGGATAAGGAAAGATGGCACATGAGCATACCGAAAGTAAATCTAAGTACAACTTGACTTAACCTAACTGACCCCATAATCTCCGAAGGTACACTTGTGCGCAACTTTAAAATAAACATGAATAGACCCCGATAATCCTGACAGGTACACAAAATAGCTAATTATACAAGACAAAAGAGTAATCCAGATTCGAATCCAAGAACTAGACAACTCCTAGCCCAGCTAGTAAGAGTGACAATCAACTCAACCAGTCAGCTCCCAACCTAGTTAGAAAGTGTGACCTCCCAGCCCAGCTAGAAAGAGTGACTATCAACCCAGGCCACCTAGCCATATGATTCACTCATATGGGCATCAACTACCCAGCTAGCAAGAGTGACTCGGGGGAGAGTCAACTTCGTGGAGGATCTCAAATATCCACGCTACCCAGCCAGCCAGCGTACTCCAAGGGGTGACAGCCGCCCAGCTAGAAAGAGCGCCCGGGGCCGTTCCAACTCTGAAGAGGATGTCAAATAGGTTCCAAGCCTAAAGTACTCCAATCTCGAGAAACCACACAACCTCCAGTAACGCATCAGAGCCGCAAAAATAGGGTGAGGAGATAGAAAGGCTAACAAGCAGTGCAAATGCCTAGCTAAGGCTCATACTATCAGACAAAGTCTGTTGTTCTAGTCTACAAGGACCTAATCAATCTTAAACAATGTCGAAGACATACTATAGTCACAAGGTGTATGGGTCTAAGGTACACTAGTCTATCCTACACTAAGGCCAAAACATGCTCCAGAAAACAAGTAACCAAAGAAATATCTCAGGTAGCATGCTACAACACATATAAAGCTACCTACCAGCATGGTACTACCCTCAAAACAGTATTAATCAACCCTAGATCAAGGTTTCCATGAAGAAAAATAGAAATAACTATTTACCGTCCCCTAATTCACACTCATCATCATGAATTTACACATTCATACTCAATCAAATTATAAAGAAAGTCGTAGCTTACCAGTAGGGCGATCGTGCGTGCTCCAAATCACAAGGATGGAGTTTTTCACTTCCAAAGGGCCTCTAGATGCTGCTACACTATCAAAATTATTATTACGATGTCAATACAATCGTTTAGACACCAAAATCACCCAAAATAGAGATAGACAAATTTTAGAGTTAAATGGAAATCATGGGATCAATGCCAGAAATTCTGAAACATACTCCTTCAAAATGTCCTAATCTAAGCCTTGAACTTATGTCTCAAAATAGAACACAATTCAAAGCTTGAAAATTGGCTAACACAATGAAAACTTAACTCAAAGAAAAGGAACAACAGCTTACCGGTAAAATTCACCTCGAAATAGAGTGTCACCAACACAATCCAACCACTCCACCATGTAGCCTCGACAATTACAAGCTCCTGGCACTTCAAATCAATTTGTAATTCTAATTTTATCCCCTAGGCTGTTCTTGACCACCCTTAAATAGGCCTGAAGGTTGACTATCGCGAACATGAGGCGACAGCGCAAAAGCGCATGCGAGCTGCCATCCACGAATTTGACGTCTGCGAGCGAACGCATTTGCCAGCACGCCTACTGGCCACGAATGTCGCTATAGGTGCGCAAACGCAGGCGTGCCTCAGTTAAACGAAAAGAGGGCTAAGGGCCCAAAACTTCAACGGGGGTACCAGAACTCGTTAGATCCGAGTGTGCACAAATAAGATATTCTAGCCTATCAAAAATGACATTCCAGACTCAAAAGAGCCATCAAAATTCCCATCCGAGGTCATTTAAATGAAAAGTGGGTATCACACCCAATTTCCATTTTAAGACAAATTCCACAAAGGGCCTCAAAATTGGCTCCAAAGCCTCGTTACCTAAACAAAGGGTCGGTCTAGAACAAACTCAACATTTTGGAGCTAACCGCGTTGACAGAATTCTCATTCGAGCTCGTTTACTCAAAGTATTGACTAAAGTCAAACTTATGCTTCAACTTTAAAGTTAAAATACCTAATCACATAGACTTACACTGAAAGCCTCAAGAGTCGTGCCGACTATGCTACTAGCCTAAAATGACCCTTCTAAAGCTATTGGAATTGTCAGAATTTGATTCTAAGGTCATCTTTCTAAACTTCTGTTCAAAAGGACAATTCAAGGTTCAAAAGCTCCCAAAAAACTAAAACTCGCATAAAAACTATAAGAACGACCAGGTAACAGAACTGTCATTCCCAGCAAGTCATCAATGACTTAGGTTCGCTACAGAAAAGCTCTAAATAATGAACAAGATTTATAACAATGAAATGACATAAAGGTTATGACAACATTCACTAGTAAAAAGGACTTTCAGCCATGAAACTAATAGTGAAGAACTACAAAAAGACTCAAACAAGCTAGGAAACTACTCATGATATTGCTCGGCCTCCTAGGAAACTAAAAAAGCTCATTCTCGGTCTCCCAGGAAGCCTCCTCAATTGGACGATGCCTCCTAAGAACCTTAAAAACAAGAATGTCTCTCGAGCACAACCGTCGCACATCTTTGGAAAGAATAGAAACTGGTTTCTCTATGAAGATCAGGCGACCATCCAAATCTACTGTATCATATTCAACCACATGCAATTTATTAGGAACATATCAGCGCGGCATCGAAACATGAAAGTCTGGTTGGATAGCTGAGAAAATTGGACGCAAGGCTAAATCATAAGCAACCTCTCTAACTGTCTGAAGTATCTCAAATGGAAAAACCTCAAAGGTTGCCTCCTATGATCAGCATAACTCCTATGCCTACTTTGAGTTGTCTGAATTATATCCTGAATCACCCTCACCTGCTCTATAGCCTCCAAAATCAAGTTTGTGCCACACGGTCTAGGCTATGTAGACTTAAACAAACCAACCTGAGAGCAACAATGCCTACAATAAAAGGCCTCAAATAGGGCCATCTTGATACTAGAATTGTAGCTATTATTTTACGCAAACTCCACCAAGGGCTAGAACTGTTCCCACTAAACTACAAACTCTAAAACGCAAGACTGACCTCCAAACTCTAAAATGCAAGCCCGTAAGATGTCCTCTGAAATCTAGAAGTAAACTAAGCACCCTGATTTGAGAAAATGGAGATAGGCATACCATGAAGACGAACCACCTCACAAATGTAGATACAGGCCAATTGATGAGTCTGGGATTTTGACTTATTTAGGGGTTGATAATCATAGTTTTAGTGTCCTCATTGCCTATCTTATGCTCGAAAATGATGCTTACGTATTGATTTGCAGCTAGGAAGACAAAAGAGTAAGGAAAGGACATTAACAGGATAAACAAAGAAGAAAAGCAAGGCTGAAGATTGCCAAGATCACTCAGTGATTCATCGAGTTGCCCTTCAGCTCATCTAAAGTTACAGCTTGCAACCCATTGGACAACAACAACTAGGCGATGGAATGTGCACTTCGGCGACACGCCAATCAGATCGGTGAATGAGTTTCAGCACGCCTATTTTCATAGAACAATAAGTGAAGATGCAGGCAAAAATGGTGATGAGAAAGGACAAGTGGTGCATCACCGATCACGTCGGTGAGCCCAAACTCGATTGCCTAATATCACAGCACAAAAAGGGTGATGACTAAATCTAAAAAGGTGATGGAGAGGAGCGTTTGGCGCGTCACCGACCTTGTCGGGATGCTCGACTTATACCGCCGAATGACCCTAAAGGAAAAAATCTTGAAAGGTATAAATTGATTTTCAAAAAGAGAAAACAGCATCCTGACATTGTTAGACTCTGGGTTTTTTATTGAAACACTATTTTCTAAGTTTTTGAGTAGATTTGGAAGTTTGATTGGATTTTGAAAGTTGATTGGAAGTATTGTGAAGACTCGAATTTCGTGACCCATCTTATGGACAATATAATTGGTAATGTTTTTCTACTTTTGATAATGAGTGGCTAAAACCACCATTCTTGGGGGTGTGATCATGTGATTAATTATCTCAATTAGCTTATGGGTGTTAGTAATTATTGATTTGATTGCTGTTTTGATGTGGGTTTGATAGATAATTGAGTTTTAATTCATGAACTGTAGCTATCCATTCAGTTCTAGTATAGTGTTCTTTGCTTGGTTGAGAAAGAGGTTTTAGAGCTAAGGTGATCAATCGATATTTGTAGTGATTGGGTTGTTGTGGATTTAGCTCGAGAGAGAGTTAGTCTTAATTTGATCCTACCTATCTAGCTCGAGATAGTGGATAGATTGAGGTTTTGGGCTGCCTATAATATGATGCTTGTTGAGGTTCGAGAGATCTCACTTGATTCGTCATAGTTGATCGAGAGATGGCTATTACATCTAAAGCCTACCCTACCCAATAAGATTTAGCGACTTTTGGTAATTAGGAATCACCCGTATGGAGAAATTGGTAATTAATCGATCACATCCCAAAGTATCCCTTTCTACTTGAATACTCTCTTGTTATTCGTAGTTGTTAATTGACAAACCTTATCCCCTCATTTGACACTAGTTGTCAACCCCTTTGATTTACTTCAATGGTTTCGATAATTTCTATTCCTACAACCGATTAGAACATCACTTTCACTTCGTAAGTGAATTCTCTACCGTATCACTCCATGTGGGATAGACCCCAGCACTTTGTTGGGTTTATACTAGATTGTGATCGCCTACACTTAGTATTGGATGAAGTGAAGTTGAGCGTTATAAAAAATGGTGCCGCTGCCGGGGAGTGGTGTTTAGAATTCTCTTAGTAAAGTATAATTGTGATCTAATCTTGTTTGTAGTTGAATCGACTTACTTTATTTTGTGTTTTTTGCTGGTTTTTTTTGAACATGTGACGAGATGAGTGTGAACGGAAGTAACGGTAGCCAACTTGAACACCAAGATGACATTGGCAACTTGAATGATGTCAATGAGGGTCCATTGTGTAGCGTGGGTGAAAATTCGTCTACTTCCGGTTGAGGGAAATGTTGTATTCCATGTGACTAGCACGATACTGCAACTATTGAAAATGAAAGGTGTATTCTGAGGGTTGGATCATGAGGATCCCCATGACCATACTTGGAACTTTGTGGACGTGTGTGGTCCATTCTCGCTCAAGAACATCTCACAAGAATCAATCCGGCTCCGGTTGTTTCCTTTTTCTTTGATGTGGGAAGCGACCGAGTGGTTAGCTGATCTACCGAGAGAGTCTTTTACATTTTGGGAAGATCTTATCGAGGCATTCTACACCAGATTTTTCCCACCCTCGAAGATGGGGATTTTTAGGGACAATATTCAGAACTTTAAGCGAGTAGACGGTGAACTAATTCATGAAACATTGCTGAGATTTCAGAAGTTGCTACTACAGTGTCCAACTCATGGACTTCCGGGTAATGTGATACTACAACATTTCTACCGAAGTCTAGACTCACTCAACAAGGGGGTAGCTGACCAGCTGGTTCATGGAGGGATAATGCTACAACCATTTGAAGTAGCATCTTCTTTTCTTGATGAAATGAAGACGATCTACCGGGCTTGGTACACTCAAGAGGACCAAGTGTCTCCATTGAACTTCAGGATGACAAAGGAACAAATTGAAAATGAGAACGAACAGGATGAAAATATTAGCAAAATGATGTCCCAAATGGAGTTGTTAAGAAAACAAGTGATGGAGAGCGTTGATGAAAACAAAGAGTTGAAAAGAGTGTTTAGACTCGAGGAGGGTTCTTGCTCGAGATATTTCAATTCGGGTGGGAATCAAGGTTGGAACCCACTTATTGAAGATGAACAGAGAGGGTATAATCAAGATTGGACTGACCAAAATGACTTTTGGAGGAGACAAGAAAATTATGAGGCGTATCACATGCAAATAGGTGATAGCCCAAAATCTAGGAGCAGTTTGGGAAGCCTTCGATTGGATGAATTGTTATCGGGCATTCTAGACAGTGTTGAAGGGTCTGATGACATGATTTAGGAGATGAACGCTGATTTCTCATCATTGAATAACAAGGTAAACTCTCACAAAGATTCCATCAAGCAACTTAAAGGTCAAATGAGCAAACTTTTAGCCCAGTTAAAACCCAAGCTATTAGAAAAGAGTGTAGATGCGTACATGGAAAATTCAAAGGCTGATCATGACAAAAGTTTGGCGGTTTTAACATGAAGTGGGAAAGTAGCAGGTGGCGATGTGAAGGTGAATGATGGGACAAACTCTAGTGGAGTAGAGAAAGACACTATTGAGGTAGAGAGGTCAGCTCAAGCACCGGAGAATAACATGCCCAAAGAAGATGAAGAAAGTCGAAGACAAAGCACCACCGAAGAGCTGTAAATAACTAAAGAAGGGGTTGCATCTTCTCCAAAATTTGTGCAATCATTACCCAAAATCAACCCTCCTTTTCGTCAAAGGCTCAAAAAGCGGAATGAAGATGAAAAGTTCAAGAAATTTCTATCTGTGCAAGACACTTTCTATAAACCTTCCTTTAGTGGAAGCATTATAGGAGATGTCGGGATACGTGAAATTCATGAAGGAACTAGTCATTAAGAAAAGAAGTATGGATTTCGAAACAATTGAAGTTTCTCATAATTATAGTGCCTTATGACCAGCGATGTGATCACAAAGAAAGAAGATTCGGGGACATTTACTATCGCATGTACTATTGGGATGCTTCAACTTGAAAAAGCGTTGTGCGACTTGGGGGCGAGTATTAACTCTATGCCATATGACATCTTCAAACAACTTGGGCAGGGTGAACCGAAACCCACAACAATGCGGCTTCTTATGGCTAACCGTTTCATTAAACACCCCATTGTAATACTTTAAGATATATTGGTGAAGGTGGATAGATTTATCTTTCCGACTGACTTTGTTATTTTGGATTGTGAGATTGATGCGGAGGTACCTATTATTTTGGGAAGACCATTTTTGGCAATCGGACGAGCTCTAGTGGATGTTGAAAGTGGTGAGTTAAAGTTCTGGGTAAATGATGAGTAGGTTACCTTCAATGTGTGCAAATCAATGAAGCAACGTAGTGACATTCATGTAGTTTCAACAATTGATGTGATTGATGAAACAGTGGCTAGTGTGAGTGAAACAATGTGTATGGGTGAACCTCTTGCGGCTGCTCTTCCGAATTATGATGAGGATGAAATTCAAGGGTATGATGAAGTGGTGGTTGCTCTATCAGTCCTAGGTTCTCATTCAAGAAACCCACTGAAGCTTGGTATTGATCTAAAAAATTGAGAGAGTCCCCCCGCCAAACCATCCACAGAAGAACCTCAAAAACTCGAGTTGAAAGCGCTCCCATCTCATCTTCAGTGTGTATTTTTGGGATCAAACAATACCTTACCCATCATCATTACAGCGGACTTGCTTGAATGGCAAGTGAAATTTTTTGTGGTAGTGTTAAAGCGGTACATTAAGGCCATAGGTAGGACAATAGCTGATATTGTAGGTATTCCCCTGGGATTTGCACTCATAAAATCTAATTGGATAGTGAATGCAAACCAAGTGTTGCGCATTAAAGAAGGATAAATCCGCTTATGAAAAAAGTGGTGAAGAAAGAATTCATCAAATGGTTAGATGCAGGTGTGGTGTATCCGATTGTGGAAAACAAATGGGTGAGTCCCGTGCAATGTGTACCAAAGAAAGGAGGCATCACGGTAGTCCCAAATGAAAAAGGGGAACTTTTACCTATAAGGCCAGTCACTGGTTGGCCTGTATGCATAGACTACGGGAAATTAAATGCATGGACCGAGAAAGATCATTTCCTAATGTTGTTTATCGATCAAATGCTTGATAGGCTTAGGCTTCAACTTTATAATTAAAACGCCTAATCATACAAACTCACACTAAAAGCCTCGGGAGTTGTGCCAATTATTCTACTAGCCGAAAATGACTCTTCTAAAGCTGATGGAATTGTCGGAATTGGATTCTGAGGTCATCTTCTTGAACTTATGTTAAAAAATGACCATTCAAGGTTAAAAATCTCCCAAATCACTAAAACTCGCATAAAAACCAAATGAACGACCAGGTGACCGAACTATCAGTCCCAGCAAGTCATCAATGACTTGGGGTTGCTAAAGGAAATCTCTAAATGACGAACAGGAGGCATAAACACAGAAATTATCCAAAGGTCATTACAACACATTCTTTCATGTTGTAGGGCTATGACCTTTCTGATAAGTTTTGACTATTTTAAAGGGTTGTGACTAGTCTGATAAGTTGTAACATTTCTGAAGGGTTGTGAATTTTCAGAACTGTTGTGACTTTTCCAAAAGGTTATTATTTTTCTTAGGAATTCTGACTTTTCTGAAAGGTTGTGACTTTTCTAATAAGGCACAATAGCACTTGTTCATACTATTATTTTATGGTTATAAATAGAGGAGTTTTAGACTATAATTTTTAAATGGTAGTTATTCTATGTTTCTACGCTTCTTCTTCTTCCAACAAAACTTCAAGCGTGATTCGCAATCATTGTGTGAGTTTGAATTTTAATGCAAAATGAAATGTCACACTAGTATGGTTTGCTTAACAAATTATACCAATCATAATCTCTAAGCACATTAGGCTTAAAGCATGGTTATAAAGATTAACATTATGCAGATAATGAGGTGTTCTATAATTTCATGTATTCAAAAGTTGTTAAGTTTTTTTTTTTTTTCAATTTTCGGTATGTTTTTCAAGAAAATACTAATAATTTCTTTTTCAAACTGTAGTCTTTACATAATTTATTGACTGTTTATATCATTAACACATTTACTTAAAAATTCATTTGTTTAATCATAGCTTAATTTTTTTAAAAAAAAATACCACACATTTTGTTCTTTATTAACTGTATATCCTTATAATATTTTGATTTACTATTTTTGAACTATTCATGGATTCACTCGAACGTTGTTTCTGCTTATTCATTACTTTTATCCAATGATATCAAAAGAATCCACTAAAAGAAACTTTTTTCCTCCCCAAATTTAGATTTCATCTCTAGAAAATGAAACTTATTCTCATGTTTATAATTTGAAAATAATTTCCAGAAGTTAGTGCTTTGCGATGACAACAAATATCAGTCTAATAAGCTAATCATTTATTTATTGGTACTTGTATTCTCCTCTAAGGATTTTCATCACATACATACTTAAATATTTTTTATATCATTTTCAAACGTTATTAAAAATTAACAAAAGATACACATGTCACTCAAATGTGGCTTATTCTTATTCACTATGCTGATCAAATGATATTAAAAGAAGGTACTACAAGAAACTTTTTTTCTCCCAAATTCATATTTCATCTCTAAAAATTGAGGATATTATCACATTCATAATTTGAAAATAATTTTCAGAAGTTAGTACTTTGCGATGACAATAAATATCCTTCTAATAAACTAATCATTCATTAATTCGTACTTATATATTCCTCAAAGGATTTTCATCACATACATACTTCAATGTTATTTATATCATTTTAAAGCATTAATACTAATTAGAAAGAGATACATGTGCCACTCAAACACAGTCTCTGCTTATTCATTATATGTTCAAATGATATTAAAAGAAGGTACTAAAAGAAACTTTTTTTCTCCACAAATTTCTATTTCATCTCTAGAAAATAAAAGATATTCTCGCGTTCATAATTTGAAAATGAGAAATTAGTGTTGTTCGATAATAATAAATATTAGTCTAATAAGCTAACACTCATTCACTTGTACTTGTATTTTCCTCTAAGGATTCTCATCACATACATACTTCAATATTATTTCTATCATCTTAAAACATAAATACTAATTAGCAAGAGATATTCCAAGGTGGGGGTGGGGTTTATTAACAGCTAAAATTCACCAATATTAATTAGCAAAATAATGAATCAACACTAATTTGATATACCAATTTCGGAAAATACTTGGGTTTGTGCATAATGATAAGTGTTTTTACTCGAATAAGTAAAGATTAATCACAACAAAATCTATTTATACATTGATAGTGTTTCGTCTAGGCTACAATTAAATATTCTCTCGAACTATCAAATGTATGTCCTTTGGATTCTCTAGAAGTTTAAAACTCTTTCAAATAAAACACCAAACGTTGCTTGAGTAGATAGAACATCCCCAGCTCATATTATTTACTGAGAATATACTTGGAGTATCCCATCCTTGGCTAAACCAATAGAGTAAATTCTAACAAGTCCTCATTATTCAGTCTTGCCAGACTCAATTTTTCTTTATCAAGCAAAAAGTAGATAGCTCAATCAATATTTGCAACAACTGATTTTTGATCAAAACTTCAAGAAAACAAAATATCCATGTCATACAATACATTTTAGAGTTGATTAATCAATACCAATTCAGGTTTTTATACCCCTATCTAGCACACACGCCTAGATAAGGAATTAATTACTTATAAACGAATGAATAGAGGCCATAACCATATAGGAAATCTCCATTCTAAGAAAATTTGATTAGTGAAAACTAAAATCCAAGCTTAGAGTTACAGAAAATTGATGTTTCTTTATCTATAAACTAAGAAGTTCATCACTAAACTCTATGTATGTTTTTCTATTAAAATTTTTTCTTCCTATATTACTAATTGGGAAGAATTTAAAGGTACATAATTGCAAAAAACTCCATTATGACCCTCAAATCTTCTAAAGGAAGCACTAATTTACATAATTATATTTTTGCCCTTCATCTTCCGTCTTGGGACTTACGCTGGAACTGCAGAATGCCGATCAAAGGATGTGGAGTGCAACTCGCTTCCTTGCTTTGACCTTCAGTTCTCATAGGATCATCTACGCTAGTGATGAGTCAGGAATTTCGACTCATTTAGGGATTGTTTTGAATGAATTAGTGTCTTCAATGCCTGTTTTGTACTCATAACTAATGTAATGTGTTAATATGCAAAAATGATGGTTTGAGAGCAACGAATAAACATTACGATGCAAAAAAGGAGTGGAAAGGTTAGAAAAGCTGAAGAAAAGAGAAACTAAACATTGAAAAGCCACTCGGCGACTCGCCGAGTGTGTTTTCAGCTCGCCAAATATTCCAGCGTGGAAGCACATGTCCCATGCAAATTTGGTGAGAGAACTTGTGATTCGGTGACGCACCGAATATATTGGTGTCCCGAATCCTGATCTCCTAAAGTTCCCAAAAGAATTGATGCAGGAGCCAAGACAAAATTCGAGTAAAAGAGAAACTCAGCGGATCGTTGAGTCGATCAGCGATTTCGATTTATGTCACGACCAAGGGGTACCCCCTAGATGTGACATATCGTATAGAACCTCGAAGGACTCTATACACGCCACTTAGTTCTCATAACATAAGAAATAGAACAATAAGAATAAAAAAATAGTCCAAGTTCAAAATATTTAATAAAGGCAAAGCGGAAGTCTAATACACTTGTCTCATCATAGCCATCTAATACAATAAAATGAAATTTATACTAGCCCATACATCATATCAAAAAGTGAAATACAAGAAAAGGAACTAAAATAATTAAAATCCTTCCTCGAAGCATGAGGACTCACCAAAGCTCAGAAAATCTCAAATCAACCTCTAGCCCCGAAACTGATGACCCTGACTGTCGGACCCTACATTTGGGGAAATGTAGGAAAGAGTATGCGTTAGTACAAAACAATGTACCAACTATGATAGCTATGCAAAAACATTTAAAACATGATAAAAAGGACATTTCATTTCATGACATGCAATTGACAAAGCTAAAACATGATATAAGAGAGTTAGAAAACATAAGTCATAAACCAAGGTCAAATGCAAGCTAACATCATCTTTAAAACCTTTGAACTTATATGCGATACTTCTTGAAGTAACCTTAGTTCATTATTAATGTGGGGAATTACCCTTAACCGACATAGAGAACATGTGAGCTATAACATGATCCCTGGTGTCTCCCACACTGAAAAGGGTTGTCCTACTTGCCAAGGTAGAACCATGAACTTCTAGCTTAAGTGGATCCACTAGCTAATGTCTACTTTAGAAAATCATCCTATGGGGGCACATAGGTAAGGGATAAAGAGATTGTTTCTAGAAACCTGACCTCTACTAACATGGGAGCTTCCATCTCAATATCCTCTCGGTCCTAAGCATAAATCCCACAGAATAGTCATTTCTTACTTGACCTCATTATCCATGGAAAGGCAAGTGATCTTGCCAATCCAAGCTAAGTCATCATACATGGAAAGGTATATGTCACACCCCGAAGCTACCCCCAGGACGCGGACATGGGACCTAGGATCACGAGTGACTCCAAGCTAACCGTGAGCTGGCATATCATAAGAATACTAAATAAACTGAAGTAAAGAAATATTATGTGGAAGCTAAATCATGAGATACACTGAAATGATGGGGAATACCCATAAACTATCTGAATATATAAAACTGAGAGTTTAACAACAACTGAAAGGTCAAACTCAAATGCTAAAGTTGATTCTAACTATGTCTGAAAATAGCCTCTAACTGACTTGAAGTGCTGGGACATGCCCCAGCTAAATCTAGCAAAAACTGAAACTAAGACTAAAAGCAAAGGAAACATGTATGTCGTCCTCGGAGAATGAGGACTCACCACTAATACTGCTGAGCTGAAGATGGGGAACCGATCTATGCGTGATCTGGAAGCTGAGAACATGAACCTACATCACGAGAAGATGTAGCACAAAGTATGCGTCAGTATTTGAAAGGTACTGAGCATGCAGGATAGAGTAAAGCTGAATAATAACATAAATAAATAAAGCATATAACTGAGCAATGATATGATATAAGCATGGTACTATACTAAGAATACTGAACATGAACTAACTGAATGCAATGACCAAGTTTATAACATGCTGAGACTGAAATCTGACTGTAACTGATAACATGGTCAATGCAATAGAATCTGACTGTGAGGGAGCTACTAATAACTGACATAAAACCACATGACCTAAATGTGGAGTCCGATGTATACGCCCCATCGAGAGGACCCAATATACCCTGCCAGAGGTATAGAGGCATGACTGGCATGATCACTAAAATGAGGCCCACAGAGGGGACTTACAACCTATGGGGCACTTAGTTCTGGGATTATTCTGGTACGCTGAACCCTAGTCCAACTCGGTATTAAGTCTACTCCCAACTGATTATGTGAATAACACATTATGACTGAGTTTCTATAATACTGGATAGCTCAAAATACTGACATGAAAAATCTGAGAATGCAACATTAATGTACTGATAATGAAACATTCGTAAATGGGGCATGTATATCTGAAATAACTGACCTAACATGTGTAACTCATGAACTAAAAGAACTACATAGCTAGGGTTCTGAGTTTATCAAAGAATCTACGCAAAAC